>CM030358.1:93221620-93409120 GCA_017893485.1 Hemerocallis citrina | reverse complement strand
ATGTATCTCATAATTCTCATTACCGTGTCCATATGTTGTTCCCGAGGTGTATGCATAAACTGACTTACCACGTTTAAAGCATATGACAAATCTGGCCGTGTATGTGCAAGATACATTAGTCGTCCAACCAATCTCTGATATCTTTCCTTATCACAAGGCACTTGATCAGCTTCGTTGCATAGTTTCAATCCTTCTTCCAATGGTGTACTAATCGGTTAACAAGCGGACATTCCAGTTTCCTTCAATAAATCTAGAGCATATTTTCTTTGAGAAAGAAATATTCCCTTTCTTAAGCGAGAAACTTCAATACCAAGGAAGTATCTCAAAGGACCAAGATCTTTCATTTCGAACTCTAGTGACAAGTAGTTCTTAAATGCCTTCATCTCATCAGGATCATCTCCAGTCACTATCATATCATCAACATAAATAATGAGAGCAGTAATTTTACCTTCTTTCCTTTTTAGGAATAGAGTATGATCAGAATTACTCTGATAGTATCCGAATGTCCTCATTGCCTTTGTAAATCTCCCAAACTAGGCTCTTGCGACTGCTTCAGTCCATACAATGCTTTCTTCAGATGACATACTTTGTTGCTGTGTTGGACTGGTCTGTTCGACCTTGGTGGAAGATCCATATAGACTTTTTCTGTCAATTTCCCATGCAAAAATGCATTCTTCACATCAAATTGCTCCAACGGCCAGTCAAGATTGGCAGCAAGTGTCAGTAAGACTCGGACAGTACTGAATTTTGCCACTGGTGCGAATGTATCTTCATAATCAATTCCATACGTTTGAGTGTACCCTTTGGCAACCAGCTTTGCTTTGTATCGCTCTATTGAACCATCAGACTTATACTTCACTGTAAAAATCCATCTGCATCCTACTGGCTTCTTTCCTGCTGGTAGCTCGACTATCTCCCAAGTCTCGTTCTTTTTCAAGGATTTCATCTCCTCATCCATAGTTGCTTTCCACCTTGGATCAGTAAGGGCTTCCTGCACACTATTAGGAATAGATACAGCAGATAATTGATTCACAAATGACTTATTTGATTCAGACAATCGGTGAGCGGACACATAATGACTCATGGGATACTTGACATTACTAGTGGGATTAGGCTCATAAGTGGGTTTGGGGATACCTCTAGTAGTACGGTTTGGGAGTTCTCTTCTTGGAGCTTCGGACAGCGATGACGATTGGTTTTGGGGTTCTGCTGGGATTAGATATAGATCTGATGGTACTGGTGGTGGAGGTGGTTCAGATGGTGCTGGTGGTGGAGATGGCTCATCTTCATGGAGGTTCGGCACTGACTGCAGATCTTCGTGGAAATTTTCTTCCTCAACCAAGTCTTCATTCGAGTGATCGTCATTACTTACATCCTGATTTTCTCTCCTTATATCTGATTATTCAGTTTGAATAGTAACCACTTCAACATAGGCAAGAGTTTGAACTTCACTTCGGTGCTCCCCCTGAAGTTCAACCTCAGAGGAAAAATACATCTCATCTTCATGGAACACAACATCCATAGTCACAAACATCTTTTAAGTTGGTGGGTGATAGCACTGATACCCTTTCTTATTCTGTGCATATCCAACGAAAACACAGCGGACAGCTCGAGGAGTTAACTTATTGCGTTCATGTTGATGAAGATGAACAAATGCAACACACCCAAACACACGAGGTGGCAAGTTGACGACTTTTGGTGCATTCACAGCTTCAGTTAATGCTTGAAATGTTGTAAGGAAGTTTAGGATATTAGAGGGAACTCGGTTGATTAAGTATGTAGCAGAAGCAAGGGCTTCTCCCCAATAAATGAGTGGCAGATTTCCATGGATGAGAGAAGCACGGACCACTTCGAGCAAGTGTCTATTTTTCCTTTCTGCAACTCCATTCTGTTGAGGTGTATACGAGCATGTAGTGTGATGAACAATTCCGTGTTCCACCAAATATTATTGCAGATTTGAACTCAGGTACTCTCCGCCATTATCACTCCTAAGAACTTGAATCTGTAATTTATACTGAATCATAATATGCTTGTGAAATTTCTGAAACAAACCACTAACTTCACTTTTTGACTTCATCAAACAAATCCAGGTCATACGGGTACAGTCATCAATAAAGGTCACAAACCATTTGGCTCCTCCTAATGTAGTGATTTTGGATGGACCCCAAACATCAGAATGAATAATCATAAAAGGAAGGGAGCTTCTACTTGGACTTGGAGGAAAAGAGACACGATGACCTTTTGCGAGTTCACACACATCACACCGAAAGTCAGATATATCCAACTTCAAAAATAAATTTGAAAATAATTTCTTCAAATAACCAAAAGAAGCATGCCCTAGACGTCGATGCCATAGCCAAATATCTGATTTCTTCTTCTCATCTTCGGATCCTTCCACGCTTAGAGCTTGAGTCAACTTGCTCGAACATTCAGATACTAAATCTAGGTAATAGAGCTTCCCGTGTCTAACCCCATAACCAATCGTCTTGCGAGTCCGAATATCCTTAAACACACAATGTGAAGGCCAAAAAACTACAATACAATGTAAGGCAGTGGTTATTTGGACAACAGATAATAGGTTGAAATTCAAGGATGGCACAACTAGGGCAGTATCTAAGGTTAGGTTGTTTGTGAGGTGTATGGTACCCTCGCCAGTAATAGTGGCAGGATCACCATTGGCAGTGGACACAGTTGATTTAGTGGATGGTTGAAAATTTTGAACTTGTCTAGAATCAAAAGTCATATGGTCGGTAGCACCCGAATCAATTATCCATGCACTATTCATAACAGAAGCAGAAATATTAAATACCTTACCATCATTATCTGCAGCTGTAACTAATGTAGATGCGAGTCCAATATTCTTCTTAGCTCCATCAGTTTGTCCCATGGTAGCGTCACAAGAAAACAACGGATCTGATCTTCAGCAGCCAATAGCAAACGGCACAACTTGGCCACGAACAGCTCAAAGTCTCCAACAAACAGCAAAAACAACAACAATCCAATGCCCAAACAGCAACTCTACAGCGGACTAAAACACCAAATGAGAGTATCCAAAACTGCAGACATCAGCAAACAAAACAGCAAGAGCAAGATCAGCAATGGCAACTTCGGGGGTTCAGGCGCAAGGTGATTGCTGGCGGCGGGTAGAACAGTGGGTGACTCCGGTGGTGGATCTCGACAATCGACGAGGTGAACGGGATGGCGGAGGACGGGTGGAGGAAGAGGAGCTTCTGCAAAAGCGGCGGCACAAGGTGATTGCTGGCGGCGGGTAGAACAGGGGGTGACTGCGGTGGTGGATCTCGGCAATCGACGGGGTGAACGGGATGGCAGAGGACGGGTGGAGGACGAGGAGCTTCTGCAAAAACGGTGGCACGAAATTTGAGGAAACCCTCAGCGGCGACTTCGACGAGGAAGATGCTGGGTGAGGAGGTGCGTTCGAGCGGTAGAGGCGAGTGGCAGCAGACAGGGGTGCTGCAATGGCGGGTCGTCGGTGGTCGTCTGGAGGTGGCAACTGCGATGACGACGGGGGCGTGAGGAGGTGGGTGGATGGGTTTCGAAATCAGACGAGAGGAGGAAGGAGAAGGGTCTGGGATGAGGGCAGAGCGGTGACGGCGACAGGGTCTGACGGGATCGGAGTCGATGATCGGTGACGGGATCAACAACGGGATCAGATCAAGACGGAGGTGATCAGCCTCCTCCTCTTCGTCTTCACTTGGCCTAGATCTGATTAGGCTCTGATACCATGAAGAAAATAATTTTGGGGAAAATAATTTTTATTCTTCTTGTTATATTTATTCTTCACTGTATACATCTATATATAAGGATTACATTCTTGGAGAAGAAGAAAAGAGATTGAGAGAAGATTAGGAAGATGAGAGATTTGGGGAATCTGTTTCCTATATTAGGAAACAGAATATACAATTACTATATTTCAACAAGATCCGGGTCTTTGATTTTGGAGGGATTGAAAGAGAACCACTTGATAGCTTTCTTTGTGTTTTATTATATAGATAAGGGAAAATTCAAGAAATCACTATTATTTTTAGCTCACTAAACCCCATCATCATTATGTTTTGAATATTCCGTTAAAATTCAATGGTAAAAGGTCAAATTTGTTCTTTTCTTCAAATTTAGCTCACTAAAACCTCTGGTGCTTTTCTCATTCTTCTCACTTTCTTTTTAAACTTCCAAACCATATGTAAATGAGAATAAAGTGAAGAGGTACTAGAACGAGGAGAATATTTTTTCCGTCACTTTTCAAACTAGAAGGTAAATCAGTGGTTTTTTTTTTTGTTATCCATATTTTGGACGCTTAAACATTAAAATGATATGCAGAGATTTAAAAAAATCATTTCACAAAGGCCTCTGATCATAATTTTTGAATTTTAACGGCAGAGCGAATCCAGTGAGCGGAAAAAAAAAAATTGGAGGTTTCTTGATTTAAATGGAAAAGTTATGGGGTTTCTTGATTTTTTCCCTTCTATGTATATATTTATGTAATAAAATTGTTTGTGCTGTGTCTCTAGATCTACTTTGTGCTTTGAGCTGTCGGCAATATCTTCTCATCCAAACTCATTGAAGAACAGGGGGGCTTTTGAACATAATGGACAGAAATATCGATACAATAATCTCTGCAACTACAATAATTCTCTATATGCATTGTTGATGGCTGTATCTTTAGTTTGCTACAGCAATTTCATATATAGTCCAAATAAAACTTTTGTTCGCATATTAAAGTCAGGAATTGATTTTGATTACGACAAGTAGAGGGCATGAGAGGAGTCGATCGTTGTTGTAATGTGATAGGATCGTTGTTATATTGTAATAGGAACAGCAGGATATTACGTGTGCTACCATTCTTTATCTGATACTATTATTCTTCGATTTTAAAGAATGTTTTGTACGGGCTCAAAAAGCACCGTGTACATGATTTATGTGCCATTCACTCCCTTTTTAACTACCATATTATGAAATTGGCATTTTTTTTTTAAGAATAAAGATGACCCCGTCATCGATTCATTAATGATAATTAACGAAACCAACATTACAAATCTCATCAGTATAATGCATCAACCCTCAAAAGAAGAAGCAAAATACATGAACAAAAAGAAGTACATAATAAACTTTCTCGTCGATGGTACTATCTCTACATCCACAGCTTCTTCCTGTTAGCCGCATTACCTGCCCATGCATAAATGAAACCGTAAATTTGATGCATTAAAACAGGGAATCTATGATTGCAATTACGAAAACATAAGTTATTTCGGTCTAGCCACAGGCTCCAAATTCCAGCAGCTATTGATAAATCACTGGCTTGTCTATCCTCTTTTTTTTATGCTAACCCCCCTTCCCATGTCCCAAGCCTCTGAAATTGAGGTAGGACCCTAGAAACACCCAAATCCTCGATTGACAACCTCCCAAGTTAATTTAGCCTTATTACAATTGAAAAATATGTGATCCTTGTCTTAATTTAGCCCTATTATGAAATTGGCATTGCCAGTATCGTTGTCACCTCTCATAATCTGAAAATTAGCAGTGAAAAATAATAATAAAGAAATCTCTCATAATCCGAAAATAAATACATGTCTCTGTTACAAAAACTTCGAAACTGTCTGGTCACACCCTTCTTTCAAATCCATTTCACATCATATCAAAAGTTTGAATACAAAAACATGTACAATTGTTTATCAAAACAGGCAAAGGGTATTTGGTGTTTGATAAAACTAGAAACCCTCTCCGTTTACATGGAAGCTAACCGAGGTTTTAACTTTCTTCGTCAATAAGAATGATTGATCCAGTGACGATCCCAAGATCCACTAGAGTAGCCATATCATCATCCAGCAATTGAGGTAATGGCGATCCCTGTTTTACATTAGCCAAAAATTGCCAGTTAGCTTTTAAATGCACCCTCTATATACTCAGTAACATGAGTTTGTCGACAAAATAATCAAACCTAGTGGGTTTAGTTATAATTCAGTTTTAAATATTGGTTTAGTGTCACTGTTTTCTAAAATTATCTACATAGAATTGGTGGAAAATTAAGGAAATAGTTTAGAGGGAACTTCATAACAGTAGGAAATGATATAGGAACAAGGAAATCTTCAAGGTAAGAAAGCAACTAGTGAGGCAATCACAAAGTTTATAATAGTATATTTAGAAGAGAGACAGATTAAAGACATATGGACGTTAAGTGCATTAAGAGTTTAAGTTCAAGCAGTGATATAGTATAAGTCGACAAAAATCATATCAGCAAATGTCGAGGTAGATATTCAAATAAATGACAGAATTATAGGAATTGCATACCTCTTCCTCAACAAACAGTCTCAGTTTGATGCCTTTCAGTTTAAAGAAGCTCTCACATAGTACCTTCAACTTGCCAACCTGGTTTCCATATCATAGACATCATATGAAATTTGCGAGAAATTTACAATTGCCAACGGTGGAAATAGGGGGAAATATTAACAATATGATTGCTCGTTCCACTATAATATTTTAAAAGTCAGTAAAGAGTCAAGAGATCTAGAGTTTACGTACAGTAGTGGTAGGTGGTAAATTTTTTGTCAAGGGCAGCTTCTCTCCAATTGAAGCACCAACACATTTGAAGGTAATACCTGCATAAGAACATCAAAAAGCTTAATTGAAAGAAGTTGTACTGGAAATATAATTCAAAGTGATGTGTGCAACTGTACAGAGGAGGCCAGACGCCATTTTCTGCGGGCCTGCGGGACCACTGGATGGCTTCTCATCATCGATGCCATGAAGAGCTTTGAGTTCAAAAAATCTGCATCAATGTTATGGTTCTTTTTGTTCAGGTTCAAACTTATCCGCCTAATCAATATATAAAAAGAAAATTTTCTTATAGATGTTATATTTAACGGTGAAACAATGTTATGGTTAGTTCACAAATGTAAGGAAATTATTATTAAAGAAGATATATAGAAAGTAAAGCTCAAGTTCCCCTAAAGATGCCTAATAATGCCAAGATACTCAATAATGCCACATCAAGATAAATACAATAAACACTTAGTGACAATGACCTACAAAGACACTAAGTATACCTAGGGTGATGTCGTCTGATCTCCTGTGGATCCTCTGACTGGGACTTTGCCATAACAAGGCGTACATACCTGCAGTGATCGCTAAGTCAATTGTTGAAATTATAGACATAAAATAGTTCATGTTGAAAATGGCGAGAAAGAGAAAATTGAGGAATTGTGATGCATCCTAGTTCCAGTACATAATACCGATTCAGATTTCAGATTGTATTAAACCAAGTGGTGTCAAAAAAAGTCAAGGCAATAAAATAAATACAGTGATTCCTAAAATAAAACTTCTTTGGAAAGTAAAAGCTATTAGAGAGAATAAACTAATAAAAATTTGACATGGAAAAATGAAAAAGCTTGTAAGAGATGTTTGGGAAGGTCTATGAAGAATATATCTTAACATACCGCTTAATGTTGGAATGCCCACTCGGTTCTGGTGAAGTTTAAAATTTAAATCAATAAGAATGAGTGATTCTCTTACTATTCCTTAATCATTCAAAATTTCTCCATTAGAAAAATACACTGATCACACTAGAAAGTATGTTAAAGTATGTGAACGTTGCCAAACACCGTATGAAAATTTAACAAAATGTTTTGACACCGTAAAATATCACAAGAGTAATGAGAATATGATCAATGATAAGAAACAAGAATAAGTGGACAAAAATCCAGATAGTGATCAAACCGAAAGGTCAACTCACCGAATTTCTGATTCCCTCCTTTCACGTGAACTAACCTGAATATGGTGCATACATGATGCAAGAATTAGACATAAATAAAAACACTAAGCAAAAGAACGGAGAGAATAAACAGTCGGCAAAAAGTTACAGATGATACCTCACTCCCATTCAGCATTTTAACTTTTGCTAGACGAGCAATCAGAACAAATCTTGGAACACCACCTTTAGTTGGATCGGTTATAGGATTCTCAGAAAGCCTTATATCCTTTGAGATATGCCAATTGTTAATATCAGGGAATAATCTTGAGTACGTAGTGCACAACCAACTAACAAAATGTGATACTGCACCATAATAAGCTTTTCATACTTAAAATATCATAGACCGAATAACTCTTCGTAGAATGTTGTATATACTCATTTCACATCACTGTCCATCAGCATAACTTCTATTAATACATGATCAGCATATATGGTTCATATCTTTTCAATCATAAAGAACGATACTTTCTGGTTCTGGATATTAGTTTCAGATCCATGGAGATATGGACAGTTAGATCCATATCTATACTTCTACTTCATTTGTAAGTTCAATCAAATCCCACAACTATCTTTCTTGTAGTGTATATAAACTATTAAATTACTCTACATGCATAAACACAGAATAAAATCATCGAGGTTCGTTAATTTAAAAACGGACAGTCAAATGCAATTGTTAAACTGTCTACTTTCAAGATTCAACACTTCTTCAATGCAATTGTATTTTCTACTTCCACATAGCCTTCAGAACAAAAGCATCAAGAAAGTTAACCAGCTTTGAACTTAAAAATCCTAGAGAGAGAAGCTCTGCCCAGCCATTTCCAAAAATAGAAAGTCCTTGAGATAAGAAAGAAGATGATGAAAAACTTTAAAGCTAGGAGTAAGGTTTCTATCTGGAACCGTCATTCCAGATGTCATCTACACCTCTTTCAATGGAAAATGATACGACGTAAAGGTCAAACTTGAACCTAAGAAGGTTTGGCCTCGCCGGAAAGAGGACGTCATGGTTAGGGTTTCTGAAAATAGAGCTTTAAAGATTAAGGAAAAGGATGAACGAGAGCCGTCGGATAACCCCCGATCATCTCTGATCAATGCAATCACAGCCGCCCAATGAAATGGAGGAGAGAGCAATTAATGAGGTGTCAGATCACATGATGGCAAACTCCCCCAATGTTGTCACAGTTTGTTCCTGTGATTGTACGATGTTGGAAGTTCGTGCAACAAAAGAGAATGAGGGAATTGGATGAGAAGGTAGAAAAAACAAGCCTAAGGTTGTTGGTCAGGTCAACCAATTTATGCTCACAAAGAGACTAAGTGGGGGTTGAGATTTAGAAGCTGAGCTAGGTCAGATTGTTGCAGCGCCCAAGGAAATGCAAACAAATAGAAGGGATGATGTGCAAAGGATGAAGGCTCCATTTAATGAGGCTTCGACTGAGAGTCCATTCAAGAGGCAATTTACAGGTTTATTAGATGTGAGATTTTCCGAGGCCCAAATAGCAGCGTGGGCCAATCTGATTAGGAGATTCTATATGCTAAATATGGATTGGCGGTTTAAACCGTCAATCGGGCAATCAAGAGAAATTGTCGTGGGTGTCAATCCAGATCTCTTGCGGATCATGGATGAGGCGACAGGGGATTACTCTGTGTCGGTTAGGATTTGTGAAAAACGTAACAATTTCATTCAAGCTGTACCATGGTTTACAATCCTACCTCTAACGAGGGAAGGAATCGATTAGCAGTTGGAGCAAATGGAGAGAGGCATGAGTTGTGGGTTGTGATTTTAATATCACTAGAATCGCTTGGCTTTCAATAGAGTGATCCATGATACCTTGGAACTTAGAGAGATTTCCTTCTTGGAAAGAAAATTCATGTGGTCTAATATGCAATATAGACCTATCATAGCCAAGTTAGATCGAGTTTTTATTTCCGATTAATGGAAAATGAGATTACTGCTTTGCCTCTACGCAAGCGGCATTAAGAATCATACCTGATCATGTCTTGGTCCTTGCCACCGGGAATAGGCCCATACACAAGAGATCATTTAGATTTTGAGAAAGCTTAGTTGCGTAAGGAGACCTGGAGACCATTACTGTTCCATTCATGGCCCGTCCTATAAACAGGAATGACGTGATAGCTAAATGGAACCAGAAAATATGTAGACTTAGAAGCGATATAAGTTGTTGGGCCAAAGTAAAGTTCGAAAACTTTAGATAGGATATGAATGTGATAAGTTTGCAAATTCATGCTCTACAGATCTTAGAGGAGGATTGAGACTTTCCTACACTCGAGTTGGCTGACCTTTCCAAAAGATTAGATGCAATTTTCGAGATGAAAGAGGATCACAAGAGGCAACGAACGAGGGACCAGGCTCAAAGAAGGGGATGCCAACACAACCTTCTTCCACCGTGTTGCTAATGGAAGAAGACGAGCAAACCTTATTAACGGGATCACTATAGAGCGTAATTCGGTTACAGATCATGTCCAAGTTCAACATCACATAGAGGATCACTTTAAGGGACTGCTCGGACAATCTAAAGGCCAGGTCTCTTAACTGAGAATTTTTAGATGAACCACATTTAAATATAATTAAATGGCTTAAGAGGCCCAAGTTGAGGAGGATGAAGATAGGATGGGTATTAAGGAACTGGGCTAAGATAAGGCTCCAGGACCATATGGTTTTCCATGTTCTTCTACTCTTAATTCTAGCAGACCATTCGAGAACACACCTCCAAATTGTTCATGAATTCTTTGATGATAGAGGGGGCATCAAATGATTAAATTATGATTTAAATGTTATGATCCCCAAAGTTGATGAAGTGTCTATGGTTAACCAACTAAGGTCGATTAGTTTGGTTAACATTTGTTCAAAATCATTACAAAAATCTATGCATCTAGACTGGTACCCATTTTAGAGAAGTCGATTCATCCTGCCCAAAGTGGTTTTCTTAGAGGAAGAGATATCCTGGACAGTGTGGTCGCGATCCATGAGACAATCTTTAGATGTGATGAACATCAAGAAGAGGGTTACCTTCTCATACTGGATTTGAGAAAGCATACGATAGAGTCGAGCGGGAAAGTGAGTTAGAGGTCCTAGAGTCTCAAGGCTTTGGGGGAAAATGGAGATTTTGGAACTTCAAGAGTGTCGGGAGGCAAATCGTCCATTATTTTCAATGGGACATGAAACCTAATGGCTTGCAGTAAGGATTTGAGATAGGGAGATCCACTTTCTCCACTTTTGTTTGCATTGGTAGCTAAATGAATGACCCAAATGACGCAACATTGTATCACAATGGCTCCTTTAAAGGTCTTTGGGGGCACAGAAGTGGGCATCCTATCCCTATTCTTCACTATGTAGATGATACCCTGTTGTTTGGGGGAAAATATGTCGGCAAGAATCTTACATACAACAGTCCTTGGCTTCTATGAGACATGGTGCGTACTAAAGGTAAATTTCTACAAGAGTAACCTGGTTGGACTAGATGCGGCGACGACACATCAGCACCCTCCTCGCCAACCTGCTTGATTGCCAAGTTGGCAATTTCCCAATCAAATACCTTGAGTTCCTCTTAGACAAGGTCAACTCAAGAGAGGGCTGATATCCTCTGAATGAGAGTTTGAGAGAAAACTTGCCAATTGGAAGGGAAAGCACCTCTCATTAGGTGGAAGAATCACCCTTATTAATTCGGTGTTGTCCAGTCTTCCCATCTCTATCTATGAATTACCACCGTGAATGGTTTCAAGAATACACATAATTCGTAGTCGGTTCATATGGAAGGTTGCGAGTGAAGCGAGTAAGGGCCTCCCACTAGTCAAATGGAGTCGTGTTTCGATGAAAAGAACTTGGGGGTTTAGGCATTGCTAACCTCAAGGAGATGAACATAGCACTTCTTTATAAGATCTATAACAGTCTACGCAGTTAAAATCGGTTTTCGGAACTAATACGTCGATGTCTAATTACCGATTAATCAAGGTGCTGATGTGTCATCGCCGCACCTAGATCTGGAGGACCAATTAAACACCGATTTTAATTGCTTAGGTAACAGTGTCAATTCGACTTGACAGACCAATGAATTAGGTCAAGAGCAAGGAGGAAATTTAGGTCTGGAGGACATAAAGGACGCACCATCCCAGATTTGGAGGGCTATATCCAAATTGGGGAAGGTAATCATGCCAATAGGCCCAATACCAAGTCCATTGTAGGCAAAGGCCTTAACACTTCCTTCCGGAAGTATACTTGGGCAGAAGAGAATCCAATTGCTCCACTTTTCTCATCCCTCCTCAGTCTCAGATTATCGAGGCAAGCATGGTTGGAATCCTAGGTTCACGATTGAACTTGATGATAATCTTTCTGCCCAACTCATAAGCTTAAAGACCTTTTTTTCTACTGGAGTAGGCAACGATCCTAATCGGAAAGATTCTGGTACTAGAAATGGGAAGGCATAGGCATTTTTTTCTTTTAGCTCAGTGTATAGAATTTTCAACGATGGTGGAACAGGAAGCCATGAGGGCAAGATCTTTTGGAAGATTGGCGCAGCTCACAAGGTAAAGCTTTCCTATGGCTAGTATCAAACAATGCGATCTTGACAAGATAAAATTTGGTCCAATAGGTTTTTGACATTGATAGGTCTTGCCCTAGGTGTGGGATGGGTATAGAGACTTGCGATAGGATCAAGTATGTTTGGGAAATCATCGGAGCATGTTTTGGAATACAAGACTGGCCCAATACCATTTTTGATCTCTGGGTCATTTGAGATATATAGATATACAGGGAAGGCGTAAGAAGGCTTGTGATAGGGCTATTGCAGCATGTCTTTGGATTATTGGGCTTGAATGAAATGATTTGTGTTTCCATAGTTTATCACATAATTCTACTGAAACTATTTTGAGATTTTCCATTCCATTGCTAATTGGAGTTACATCTCAAGTGCAAGGAAGAGGATCTGGACGGGCTCACTGTTCGATGAGAGCGCCGTAAATGGCCAGGTGGTTGAAGGGGTGGAACTTCGATGATAAAACTTTGCTGCTGTTGTGGAAGCCTTGTTGTAGTGGATGTTGTCGCTGCCTCCTCAGAGATGGTGCTGCCATCACTCCAACGGAAGTTCATAGTCCATGTTGTGCTCCTTCATTTTTTGTGCTTTCTGTATTTTGAGTACTTCATTGTAGTTTCATTGCTCTCCTTGTGTATAGTGGTAGAGTATCTTCGATGTATTTTGTAGTAAGAACTTTAATGTGCTTTGGTTTCATTAATAGCACATGACTAGAACTTCGAAGGCATTCTTGCCATCTTTAACTCAAAAAACAAGAGCATCAAGAAAGGCATTGACATAACCCACAATTAACAGATCTGTCAAGCATCTAGAATTTTTGTTGAAGGTGTTGATGTTGCTATTGTTGGGTGTTAATGTGTGGGATCTTTATTATTGTGTTGATGATATTACTGTTGAAATTGGCTGGTTTTGATTTTTGATTTTCTTTGTATGATTTTATTTATTTACAAGATTGTCACTCCGATGAAAATTTATAAATACCCACCCATTCCATACAATTTTCTTCACTCAAAAATCTCCAAACAATTCTCTCAACCTTCTCCATTCATTCCAAACAATTTTCTCAAGTGTCAAATATTTTCCAAATCAAGTTTCAACAAGTGAAGAAACGTTCAACACGCTGCTACTTCTCTCTCAACACTCGAGCTACTACTCTTCCAATTTTTGAAGATTTGTTCAACAAGAAGCTAGTACTCTCTCTCAACTCTCAAGCTACTACTCTTGCAATTTTTGAAGAATTCTTCAACAAGAATCTACTACTCTCTCTCAACTATCAAGCTACTACTCTTGCAACAAGAAGTATTCTCTTCTTAATTTTCTTTTTGAATTCTTCAAATACTGTATCATTTTTATTGTTTAATATTTATTAGTTATAAAATTGTTTGCTTGTTATTTCTTATATAATTTTTTCATATCAATTCTATTTTTTTCTTCATACAATCAAATGGCATCATCACGTTCACGTAGAAGTAGCCAAAAGAGTGCACAAAAATCCACATCCCGCACTGCTTATATTCCATAATTAGATTCTGATAGTATTAGAGATGAAGAGTTTTCCCGAGTTTTCCCAATCCGCTAATCCACAAACACAATTCGATGAAATCCTTGTAGAAGATACCGAAACCCAAAACACAGAAAACCAACCTTCTTCCAAAAATCATAGGGAATCTACTTCCGATGCCCACCGTCATTATATATGGGAAGAAGATGCCCTCAATTCGAAAAAGGGGAAAAAAGAGATGTAAGTATTGTGGAATAACTTATAGGTCGATAAGGGGTACCGGGACAAGTACACTTGCACACCATTTAACCAATAAACACCCGGAACAGAAAAAAGAGCTTACCCAACAAAAGATCAACCCTAGAACCGGTCGTGTAGATAGTTTTAGTTACGATCATGATCTCATTCGTAGTAAAATGGCAAAAGTAGTTATTAAGGACGAGTTATCATTTTCTTATTCCAAAAGGAGAAACCTAGAAGCCTTTTAACCAAACCACTCTAAATCCCCATTTTAAGAGAATCCCCATTAAATCTGATTGTTTTAAAGTTTATCAAAACCTTAAAAAAATTACTTGCTACTTTGATTAGTTTAACTTGTATGATTTCGTTAACCTTCGATTGTTGGAAAGGTATTATCGATGTTCTAATGATAACATGTCATTGGATTGGTAATAATTGGATCCTCTAAAAGAGGATCATATATTCTGGATATTATGTACCATCATAATGCACAGGCTATCGCATCACATGTCATACAAATATGCACTAAATTTTTTTACTGATAAAATTCTTGCAATTGGTTTTGATAATGCCTCGAATAATACGAAGGCAATTTCTGCATTGAATGACGTATTACTTCTTATAGAGCCTAAAATTTTTCATATTAGATATGCATGTCATATTCTAAATTTGTGTGTGCAAGATACATTAAATATGACCGATAGAGTGCACTATGAGATTGTGTGCATTTCATATATTTGAGTGGTCCTAATCTTCAAGAATTCAAACAATGGTTGTAAGCTTAAGGGAATGAATTTTAGAAAATTCCCTAAAGATGTGAAACACCGTTGGACTTCTACTTTCGATCTACTTGTTTTTGCTTTAGAATACAAAGATGTTATAAATGAATTTTGTATTGCAAAAAACATGAAATTTTTTCAAATGATTGATTACACTTGGGCTTATATTCAAAGTTTGTGTGCATTTTTAGAACATTTTAAAATTGCAACTTTACAATTTTTAAAATCTTATGAGTCCACTTCTAGAGGTATTTTAGTTACAGTATTTAAGATGATGAAATCTTTTGAACGAATGATGAATGATGCTTACATTTGTCTTATTGTTGTTTCCGCTTATGATAAATTTGTTAAATATTTTTGTCATCTTCCTAAGTTCAATTGTGTTGCAAGTGTAATGGATCTTTGTAACAAGTTTGATGGTACGAAGAATTTAATTAATATGTTTTATAGTATGGTAGAAGATAATACTTTTGATTATGATGAATTTGTAGTTAACTATGAGTTAATATTGAATTATTTATATAATAGTTTTATAGAATTTGGATCTTCTTCAACACACACCTAGTACTGCATCTTCTTCAAGAGGTAAGAGTATTGCAACTGATGATACAGATATATGGAGTCTCATTTAGACTAAAAAATCTAGGACTAATGCACTTAATGAACTTCACTGATATAATGCACAACCTCCAGGTCCTCCTCTGCCATTTGAGCAAGAAATTGATATGGTCCTTTGGTGGAAAACGTGGGATCATATCATATTCTTTCTCATATGGCAAAAGATACACTAACACCCCCCCCCTGTGTCCACTATCGCATCGGAATGTGCTCTCTTGGTGGCAAGTTATTGAACGAGAAAAGGAATCGCACGACACCGGAAACTTTGAAGATGCTAGTGTGCAGCGAATATTGGATGAAAGAAGATGAGGACTCAAGGAATAACAAAAGGCTAAAGCAATGGCATTACTCCAGAAGACAAATCATGAAAACAAACTCCCGAAGATTGAAGAAGACTAAAGATTGCATATTTGTGTAGTAAGAAGTTTTTTTTTTTTGAGAATTTAGAGCGATGAGATCCTAGGTTTAGGTTAAGTTGAGGTGCACGACAGTAATCCTCTGCCCTCTCTTCAACATAACTCGAGACTATCTCAAACTCTAAATACACTCTTATCATGTAATTTTCAAACTAATCTTCTTGTTTGTATTATAACATGTTTTTTTTTACTTCTGTAAATCATTCCATAGTTGTAAAATGAAGAAAAATGATACATACTTTTTTTATATGATTGATGATTCTTGTACATCAAAATTTTTTACAATATTTATATATTTTATATATTCCGAAAAACTGAAAAAATGTGTCAAAATAAAGTTAAACAAGCTATAAGTATAAAAAATAACAAAAAAAACATAATTTTTTTTAAATCCGAGTTGGCCCAGCCCGGGGACCCAGGTGGTCGGGCCAGTATGAGCTGACCTCCCCCATCTTTGAATCGGCCCAAGCCCGGGCCGGTTGCCGAGCCAGCCCGGCCTAGACCCGGACCGCTACAGCGGCGAGCCCGTTGGGCCTCGACCTAGACCGGCCCGCCCAGCCCGATTGCCACCCCTTATCTCAGTATTAAAAAAACACAAAAAGGCTTTATAAACCGAGCACCCTTATGAACCAAGTGCCCTTATGAACCAAGAGTTACTAACTTGTGAAAATAGGAGATAAAATTTAAAAGTTTTGATAAGAGAATAGAGATTTACAAATTACAATTATGACAGAACTTGATATAACCCCAACCAAACCTCATAATTTCTTGAAACTTTTAGTTGAACAAATAATGAACTTACCACCAAGCTCGGGAAAAAGTTAAGTGAATCCACAGACAGCAAATCCTCAATATCATTATGTCCTGCAACATTCCCTTGTTACTGGTTAGTCATAAGAAGAAAGCCCAGGCTAAAGGTCTAAAAAAGATGGTCCATGAGTGTTAAAAATATTGTTTCAAAAAATACCTAGAAGAAGGCAGTGCAAATTCCCAAATGGGATAAGACTTCTATTACTCAACTCATCACTGTTTTTTATTTCAAACTCAGTATGATTAACAGCAGGGCAGAATATATGTTTCAACTTGTTCTTGTTCAGATGAAGTTGTTCCAAGCTGAAATGCAAAATATATCATGTCCAATTTAAACATAAGAGCACACTGAACAAGAAGAAAAAAGAAGGAAAAAAAAAAGTGTTGCTATTTCTTTACCTTTTGAGAGCAGAAAGCTTAACAACCTCATCCCACGAGTTAATATAATTGTCTTCCAAGTTTACAAACCGCAATGAATCAAACCCTTGAACAGTATTGGTGCCAGATGGCAATGGTGCAGTCTGTATAAAACATATGGTTCTGCATTAGTGATACATATGATGACGTACTTATGCTTCACAACACTCACAAGGTAGCAAAATGATAGTATCTAAAATAAAACATGAGATAATTAATAGATTCTTCTATGTATATGATATTGCTTTCCTATTAGCTGTCATTTCTTCTAAGGGCAAAAAAGCTTTGATCTCTTCTAAAAGGTGAATCAATCCCATGAATGTCAAGAGCTATTCATTACATTGTTCATCATCAACATATGATCACTATTATGTTAAACCAGCTTTATATATAATGATGATCTAGGATTCTAATCAAGAGATAAGTATTCACAGAAACTCATATGCATGATCTGGAAACACAGTATCAGGTTTGGTATCGGTCTTCAACTCTGGTATCAATTTTGACATTCTCAGAAATATTAGGGCTTATCAACTCCGTGTATCAATTTTTTGGGTATTGGCTTCTTAAAGTGTAATAATTATTAAAAATTTACAAAATTCTTAGAAACATAGAACAATTCAATTTTATAACATCCATATTATAATTATAAATAATTTGAATTACACATGTATTATAACTATGGTGCTTCTATTCAATTTGAATTACAAAATTCAGGGGGTGTTTGGTAGCTTGCAATTGCAAGTTGCAATTGCATTTGCAAGTGGAAAATTTAAATTCCACCCCAAAACTAATGAACTCTATTACCCAAGTGGAAAATTTAAATCCCCCCCAAAACTAATGAACTCTATTACCCAAATATCCTATAAGTTTTGGAGGGAAAACATGATTGGAATATATAACATAGTGGATACGATGAAAAGTGTGGAATATTTTGGTAAATGAGCACAAAAACTTAGGAGGGAAATTTGAAGTTTTCAGTTGCGAACGCAATTGTAACTTGCATTTGCAAGCTACCAAACACCCCCTCTAATTTATCACTTTATTTTATAAATTTATTTATTATACAAAATTTACTATAAAATATAAAAATGGGAAGTTTAAGACATAAGGAATTATAATACAGATAATTTAAGTTGTAAGAAAATCCCTATCAAATTTACGTATACATATTATCCATCCATCACTCCTTGAGTCCATTCATATAACAATTTTCTATTGTCCTTGCTCGAATATGTTCTCTTACTTCCATTCTCATTCTTGGTGTCCCTAATTATTGTACATTGGTGATGGCACCATAATTAGGTTCTATGATTAAGGGTTCCAATTGCTTGCTATTGAAATTTTGAATTCTGTAACTTCAGTTTCGGCTCATACTTAAAATTACATCATTAGTTTGATGCATATTCTAAATAACAAGATCAAAAACAACTAACGAGAAAAAAATGTCTTCTCCCCTTTTATAATTAAATTATATGCAACGATTAGACGTACACAATGCGGCAACCAAACATATGACATCAGATCTACATCTAGAAAGTAGACGTTACCATTTCTGGCTATCTATACTCAGAGAAGATTTCAGTACTTACTGTTATAGTCCTTAACTGATTTGCCATTAGATGGAGCTCTTCAACAGCATGAAGTGAGCTTTTAAGCTTTTCAACCTGTTGCAAAATACGGCAATAATTCACAAAAGACAATAAAAGTGGGTAGTAACAAAGGCAATAAGTATACAGGATCACCTCCTCCCATGTGATGCCACAATTATTGAGAACCAATATGCGAATACTTTTGAGTGAAGGGAGCACAGTTAAATCATGCTCCATCAGATTGTTCGTTAAGTTGAGAACTTCAAGAGCTGGCAGAGCTTCACAAATGGAATTTATATCCTGCACGGAAATAGCTTCCTTAATTATACACACGTATTTTTAAGGTATTGATTTGAGTAGTAAATTAAGAAGACAACTCCCCAAGAACCTTAACCTACATTGCCTCTAATACGTTACATTTATTACAGAAAATGTGTGCATTTGTAAGTAAATGATCAATGTGAAGCCAAATTAATGTGAATCTTCTCCATGATTATTTACACCGAGGTGTAGACAACCTAATTTAATTACTATGCCGGTACCAAAAAAATTGTGGCTTCAATATCATACAAAACATGGATGTTTGTCATACAATTGCATGCATGACATAAATAGAAACATAACATCAAGGATCTACCATTATCGCTGTGCATCCAAACACTCGCAATGTTTCTATTGTTTAATTCATTGCTTTTCAATATACTATATTGCTAAATAAAGTTGGGAAATCAATATATAACTGCTTAATATTTAGATTGCCTCGAACTTCTAGTAAACTATAAACTAATATACATTTACAAGTATGTCTTATAGCATCCTGCATCCATTAGACCAAAAAGTTCCATTCAGAAGGGCACGAATACAGACACAAAACAAATGGGCAAACATGAACTTGCCAAGATGGCGCTTAGTCAAAAATGTAGGATACATCAATGTGACATAAATTTGTGACTGTGTATCATAAAGATGTTTGCATGCATATGCGCGTTGTTTTAGTATAAAAATGAAATAAGTAAAAACATATATTATTTTATTGATTATTGATACAGTCATACAGATAATACATTTAGGTACTTCAAATAAAAAAGGATTTCTGGACAAGTTTGTGTAGAATAGCCAGATATCTAACTTGATATAGTGATGCATCTTGTAAATTATGATACAAGTTACCAGTTTGATTTTCTCTTAACATTAGGATAAAAGTTTAAAACATATATCAAATCATATTATCAAGTTACAAGTTTGATTTCACTTAAAATTAAGATAAAAGCTAAAAATATATATCAGCTCATAATGATACAAAGAGTTATTCAAAAGAATGTATCCGAGAATATCCAGAATTTTATAAATATAATATGCAATTGGAGAAGTGGCTGACACATGTCCCTGAAGTGTCCAAAAGTGTGTGTGCGCCTTATACAAGCTTGGTGCATATACGACTTTTAAGATTGAAGTATTATGCTACATATGTTCCATAAGGATTTCCTTTTAAGAACTTAGGATATAGGTTATTCAAAACTAAGTAGGTGTGATACTGTCACAATTATCATGACATTTACTTAAGTCTTTTATCAAACAACAAAAAACAAAAAAAATCTTTTACCGTCAAAATGGGTTTCGCAAAGGAGGCATAAGGTTCCGCAGCAGATACAACAAAATGTTTGTTAACCTAGCATCAGCTTCACATATAAAACTAACAGAATGCAGAATAAAAACCGTTAAATATGAGGGCATAATTGTGCCTCAAGTTTTAACTATTGTATAAATTTTCTTTACAAATCATCATATATAATAGTAATTTGTTTACCTACGTTAGACCATCAGTATCTAAATCAACTTTCTAGTATTAATACTCCGTTTGCAATTGCTTTCGAGAGTGCTTTTGGGTATGAAAGATCTTTTGGACTCAAAATAGGTATTTGGCAAACTTAATTAAAAGTGTGTTTAGTCAAAAGTATTTTTTTCTAAAAGTACTGTTTTTAGCATTTTTCTCAAAGCACATAAAGTGGTGTGTTTAGCTTTTCAAAAAGTGCTTGTACTTACTAGAAAATTTTTGAAGTTAAAACATAAATTTTTCTAACAGTACTATTAAGCGAAAGAGCTTTTCGTATACAACAATACCAAACAGAGCCTGCTTCTACAGTTTAAAAGGTAAAATCTAATCAAATATCTTAATGAATTTTCTACTCAATTTGATTATATACAAACTCAATACTTTAGGGAAGGAATACGATAAAGAAAAAAAAGAACGAAATAATGGATATATGCAGGGTTGTTTCCGAGGATAATTTTCAAGAAATTATCAGCTATTAAACAGAAATCTAAGATTAAGTATCAACAATAAAAGAATCTGTCTGCAATAAAAATTGGTACAAACTACAAGTGGGTGAAGTCACTTTTCAAGCTAGAATCCATATGACCTGACAAAGGTATAATGGCCTACTTTCATGGACTTCTATAAACGTATTGGCTAAACTTCGCCTAATTTTAGATGGGCTAAAACCAGGGATATCAATAAGAATGCAAATTAGGGAATTGAGTTACTACCAATAAAGGAACTTGACAAATAGTGTTTTCAAGATTAAACCTACTTGCCACTTTGACAGAAGATTTCCTGTCAAATCCAGCTCCTTAATATCTGAAATAAAATTTTAAAAAATCTGTCAATTTAAAATCTGTCAACGAGAATAGTTTTAAAGATACTACAGAGTCCACAACTGACATTTTAAATAAGGATGAAGGGTGTCATGATAAAAGTAAAAAAAAATGAAATGATTTCTATATACAAGCTTGATTGATTTAAGGTCACAAACAGTATATACATAAAGGACAATGTCCTGAATTATAACATTATAAACATTACTATAGGAATATTTGATAGCAATGTCATAGAATACCGACAGAAAAACTTTTCCCATGGCAATTCAAGTTTCCTAAGCATCAGCAAAAACACAAAATCTTTGGAGTCAATTGCATAGATCTTTCTGCATTTGGTTCTATTAAGATTTTAAGGGTCAATTCCTCTGTTGAATTAACTATCACATCTTTCATAATTGCATCAATCTATGTATAGTTAGCTCTACCCTACACTTCTTTCAGAGTCTACATTCTATCACCCTCCAAACCCATGCACACACTAACCTCTGTTGCAACACGCCAGCCTTTATCTTCTTTCCCGTGCACCCATTTCTCATTCCATCTTTCCTAGTTTCCCCATTCATCCAAATTAACAATCTTAACATCCCATTCCACCTTCCCTGGCAAGTCATTTTTATCTTGTGTCTCTTCTATGAGTATGAGCACATAGAAAACACTTCATGACTTTAACCAAACCTTCAATTCGATAAATACCCTCATCCTCAATATCACCATTGCAATCAAACTTATCTTTTTAAGAGTGTCTTTCCTTATTTATCAATATGTCACATTTTTAAAAAATGTAACAAATTAATGTTCAATTACTCATACGACGATTTCGGTTTCCCCTCCTCTCTTTATAACGGTCCTTATATGACACAACTTTCCAACATAATCAACAGTCAATCCAAGAAAACAAAAACTACAACTATAATCTATAATCTAAAATAATAATTAAAAAACTTTTTTTAAAAAAAAAACTTACTTGGGAGTAGAGCAGTGATCTCATTCACATCACCAAGTTCGCTAACCCCCAAATTCGCAACCCCGACACTCTTCAACACATCAAACTTCTCCAACTGCTCTTCAACTTTACTCTTCCCCACAAACTCCACCGAAACTCGCCTATTCCTCGCCGAAAGCACATACATTTCATCTGCAAAAACCCAAAATTAAATTTTCCACTCAAAACTAGCGCTTTTTTAATCAACTTTTTCAATACCTTCTTCTTCTTTGGTGGAATTGCTGCGGTATCTGAGATGGAGAGCTTCGAGGAAGGAGATGCCGGCGCTCAAGTTCTTGGACCGGACGAAGGATCCGGAGCTACTGGATCGGGCATGGAAGTAACGGGACCCGTTAAGGGATCCGTCGTGTTTGCCGTCGGCATCGGAGTCCCAGTCGACGCCGATCCATGTGCCGGGGTAGGATTCAACGGGTCCGATGTAGCGGACGGTGCCGATGCGCCGCGGGTTGGCCGATGCGTGGACCCGTTGCCCGATCCGAAACCCGGCTTCTTCTTCACCCGCCATTAGAGTCTGGAACTTGGTAGAAACTAGAGAGTAGGGGTTTTGGTCGAACATTGAGGGTATGGATAGCTGTACATAACCGACCCGTGAATAGATCCCGCTGAATCAAAAAGTTCATCCTGGGCCAAATAGGCCAAAGCATATTTCTAGGCCCACGTAAAATAACGCGTATGCTTATGACTTGGAATATTTTGCGGTACTAGGCCACTTTTTGAAACTATTTGCGATTGAGGCCACTTCCCAAACTATTAGCATTTTTGGCTAGCCAGTGCCACGTCAGCAGCGGCCACTATTGGGAATAACAGCCTCTTCATGACGACCAACACATTGGACTCCCACACTTAGCAGATTATAGAGGGTATTGTATAATTGCAAACGACTTTGTGTAACTGAGGTCGCTATTATCAATAGCGGCCTCGTCTAACTAAGGTCGCTATTCCCAATAGCGATCTTAGGTGGGCCTAAAAGCGATTGGGCCAACCTGCAGTCGCTATTGGGAATAGCGACCTTGGTTATACAAGGCCGCTATTGACAATAGCGAACTCAGTTACACCAAGTCGTGTCCATTATACAATATCATCTCTATAAACTGACAAGTGTGGAAGGTCGCTATTCCTAATAGCGGTCGCTGCTGACGTGGCACTGGCTAGCCAACAGTGCTAATAGTTTGTGAACTGGCCTAAAATCGCAATTAGTTTAAAAAGTGGCCTAGTACCGCAAAAAACTCTATGACTTGATGGATATTTAATTATTTATAGTAGTATTACACAAATAATTTTTGTGCACGCTGTTTGGTTCAAAGGAGGGGAGGGGAGGGGAGGGATTTTAATGGAGGGGAGAGATTTAATGAAGACTCTGTTTGGTTCAAAGGAGGGGAGGGGAGGGAAAAAAATTATCTTATTGTTTGGTTCACAAGGGGAGGGAATGGATTTTATAATAAAATTATTTTTATACCCTTCACAATTGCATTCCCTAATTGCAATCCAAATTGTTTGGTACAAGTGAGTTTTCTTTAAACAATGAATGCAAATAAATTGCAAGTCAAATTGAGTAATATTTCATAAGTTGCAGAATTTTAGTTGTTTGTATGGACTTTTTTAAAGGAAAATTAAGATGACATTTAGCCTGCCTCATTAGTAGTGTCCAGGCTGACGAGAGAGCAGTTCTGAAGAATTTCAACTGGCCTGAAAGGAAAGCCGATGCACTGAGAGAAGCTGCATTTGAGTACCGTGATCTTAAAGGGCTACTGATTGAGATTTCTTCCGTAAAAGATGATGTTAGTATTCCATGTGATACGATCTTGAAGAAGATCACAGGCTTACTCGACAAGTAAGTACAAAAAGTTCGACCTATATTTTCATTTTCCACTACACCTTGATACAACATTTATGTGTTTTTTTCTCTGTCTTAGAAACCAATGAGCACAAAAATATGTTTAAAAATAAAAATTATAAGAATGTAAATATATTTGTCAGTGCTATTGTTATCTAATTTAATGTGCATAAGTTAGAGCATAACCAAACTAGAAAATATTTGATGGAGATATAACCAAAGTATAATATTGTCAACCTTGATAAATGTTTACATGGTAAGACAGAAAACGATATTCTCTGAGAAGGTATCTTTTCATATCTTTAAGAATTTTCATGTATAGCTGATACGATGTATGGTGGCATGTCCGAGCGAAGCATTCAGAGATTGACTAAGTTGAGAGACACAACCATGATCTCTTACAGGGATTACAAAATTAAGATAACTAAAAGGGCAATTTAGTTCATTCACATTAAAAAATTAGACATAATTTATATTCCCTCCAAATCCCCCCACTTTTGGAGGGGAGCCAAAATTGGCTCAGGAGGGGTGTTGCACCCCCCCATTTCCCTCCCATCCCCTCTTAAAAAATGAACCAAACATGAAAAGTTTAAAAAAAAACCCTCCCCTCCCCTTCCCTCCCCTCTATTTCCCTCCAACCAAACACTCCTTGTGACATGATTTTTCCTCCCTCCAAGTAGTTCTAGGCACACCACCTCAATGCAGTATCAAATAGTTCGCTATGATCAAGAACACAATAACATTGTGACCATGCGGTGGAGGCTCTTCACAGGTTATTTTCAATAATTCATGTACCGTAATTTTAATATCCAAGTGTTGCATCCGCTTAGAAGAGTTGGTCTTATCATCAAGAATATTGTGATCACGCTGCTTAGGTTCGTTATGTCAAATCATGGAATTAGTTAAATAACCAACAATTCGTTCTTTTTCGTATAATTTGGCAAAGGGTTTTTAACATGTATGTCTGTAACAAATATATTAATGTCATATATATCTCGCACAAATATATATTTTCATATTTGCCCCTAACAAAGTAACCCATATGGATCAGCTTCATAGGAAGCAACCAATATGGGATACATTGTGTGACAGTCAGAGTGCAATATTCGATGTTTCATGCTAGAAATCGACACATTCAGATGAGGTACCAATTTATCATGATGGCAGTTGAAACGAAGTGGTTGACGTTATTGAAGATTCTTAGCACTAAAAACCCGGCGACATGCTCACAATGGTAGTGGAGTAGAAAGCATTAGATTTGTTATTCCACTATTGGATTGTCTCCATGTTAATTGTTGAGGATACTTGCAGAGGCACGACCCTTAAATATGCCAATAGAGAAATGAAGAACAAGTTAGAGACTATGTATATGTCTCCAAGTGGGTGATTGTTGGGATTGATGGATTCAAATACACGATGTAATGGGTTGAAGAAGATAACAAGAGAAGCGTCGAAGAATCGCAACAATCAGAGCAGACACAACATCAATCTTTGGATAGGACAAAGACTGATTACGTCTCTCTGCAGTCAACTTGTACAGAAGAGAAATCATTTCTCTTAAGAGTCCAGAATCTCCTAATAATTTGTTGTATTTCTACATTCTATTTACTATCATGAATCTCATAATTAATCAAACACTAAAGTATCATTTAAACACCCTCAACAACCTTAGAGAAATATGCGACACAAATTGCCCAAATTTGATTATAATCGTTATTTGTGAGCAAATCATCTTTTACAAATATGAGGCTCACCTTGTGAATTTTTATGTCATGAAATGCATGTAAAAAGAAATTCAAATGGTTTTGGAGGTACTTTTCACACATGCATCATGTGATTGTCAAATGAACGTCTTTCAATGTTATAATAGAATACTAGTATACTCATGTGTAAATTGCATAGTAATTTTGAGGGAATTTGGAGAAATTACCTCTTCAACAATATAGCTTAATTAAATTTATCCTAAAAAATACGTGCACAACCCGGCCTTCGTGTACATCATGACCGGTAATACTCAGGCTCTGCTCCATCTCATCATGACCCTCCCCTCCCCTTCCCAAATCCACACCATCTCCGCTGCCGCCCTCCACACTTCTCTTCTCTCCCATGTCTCCACCATTCTCGACCGCCGTGACGTCCTCCTCTCTGACACCCCCCTCAACGTGCACACGTGTGTCATCTTCTACCTCCAAACATATACAAAGAACCCACAGAATCATGGTTATAAACTCATAAAATCCATACTTTACCCACTTAAAACATAATCATCGTCAAGCATGAACATTATTAACTTTATCCACAAAAAACGATATTTCAACTATAAAAATTTAACCTTTACTCAATCAAAGTATAGATAATCAATTTTTTTCTTGCAAAACATCACCATCAATCTAATTATTTATGTCCAAACATATATTTATCATCCATCAATTATCAATAAAATAAAATAAAATAAAGAAGAAGATGAAGGAAGAAGAAGAACCAAAGGATGAAGGGGTTGTCGGGTTCGACTCGGGTTGGCGTCGGACAAGACGGTGTCAGGCTGGGCGGCTGTTCCTTCACCTCCTTCCTCCTCAACCTCCCCTCCGCCACCTCCTTCCTCCTCGTCGGCACCAATCTCATCCTGCATAACTCCTCCGGGTGGACACCACTCTAGGAATCCCTTTCCCTCCGCCTCCCTCACTACCTCTCCATCCTCCTACTCTGCCACAACCGCCTCTCCGTCTTTTTTTTAATAAATTTATTTTACTGAGAGTTTAGAGAAGAGAGAAAACATAAAATGAGGAAAAATGGAGAACATTGGTTTGAGAAAATTGCAATAACCACATTTGTAATTAGTTAGTTAATACTTAAGAGATATTTTAGACACGTAAATATTGTGAATCATAACTGTATTTCCCAATTTTCTTATCATTTTACTTTTTTTTTGAATTTTGAAATTTGAAAATAGACTCTTATTGCGATACTCATGTGTTAGTTTAAGTGAGATTTGCCTACTTTTGCTTTCCTTGCTCTATTTCAAAATAAAGGAATAGGAAAGGAAGTAGAGCCATTTTCTTAATACATCGTTATAATTTTATTCAAAGTAAATAATATACCAACTAGTGTTACTCTATGCAAATTGTACAGACTAAAATAATTTTGAGATACACATAAAATTATATGTAACTCAAAAAGTATGATAGAATTGTCTCATTAGATTAAGATTATACTTTTTGATTTTTTTGATTTTTTTTGTTGGGGTGGGTTGGGGGGGGGGGGGGGGGGTGTAATTGTCCACTTAGCTTAAATATGCCAAGTATTAGGGAGTAGGTTTTAGAGTGGGGATTTTGGAATATTAGTCATGTGATTAGTTATTGTTTGACTAAGATCACTTAGCTTAAAAGAACGTAATACTCTTGTCCTATGAGTAACTAGCATGTGAAATCGCTAATGTCCTTATAGGCATGATGGATAATTATAGACAAGCGGGGTTGATAACACCTGTGGCTAAGGGTAGAAGTCGTACTCGATGCATAATCCTACAATATGCCGACGATACACTTATATTCGGGAATGGGGATTGAGTGGAGACTATTACCTTCAAAGGTACCCTGTATTGCTTTGAAGCTTGGTCGGGGCTAAGGGTTAACTTCCACAAGAGCACCTTTATCCATATTGCCGTGGTAGAGGAGGAAGCACGATAACATACAATCAGTCCGAAATGTAAGCTTGCTAACTTCCCTATTAAGTACTTGGACCTACACTCCGCCAGGCAAACTTAAGAAATCGGACTGACTACCGATTATTGACCGATTTGAAGCCAGGTTGGCTGGTTGGAAGGGTAAGACCCTCTCCTTAGGAAGGAGAGTGATCTTGATCAATTCGGTTTTGTTCAACCTCTCGACATAATACCTGTCCTTTTTTGAATTCCCAAAATGGGTCATTCAAAGGATCAATCGGGGGTGAAAGAGATTCCTCTGGAAAGGGGCAGAGGCAAACAAAGGGGGCTACCACCTGATCAAGTGAGAGAAAGCATGCATGAAGAAATGTAATGGTGGGCTTGACATCATCGACCTGAGAGACATGAATATGGCCCTCCTCGAAAAATGGTGGTGGAAAGTGTTCCACCCAAATGGAGAAGGTTGGCAAGATTATATCCACTCTTACCTTCAAGGAAAGGGGCAGTGTACATTGGGTTCCGGATGTGACCTACAGTATCTTGGTTTTGGAAAATGATCGCCAAAGTCTATGACCCATTTCACAGTTTTGTCACGTCATTTATTGGCAACGAATTGATGACCAGGTTCTGGTGGGACAAATGATGTGGAGATCACTCTCTTAGAGAGCTATTTTCTGATCTTTTTTAACAAGCTTCTCAACCCAACATCACTATTGTCAAAACGTGGAAACGTAGGGTTTGGAGACCCTCCTTTAGATCCCGACTTAGTCTGGAATCCCAACTGAGGTTAAGGGTTTTACAAGCTGTAACTCCCATTTTCATTTTAATATTATTTTTATTTATTTATTGATCTCCATTGTAATCTTGTTTGTAATTCAATAACATTTCATTTTGTTTCATTTATTGTATCGAATAATATCAATTCTAATATTATTCATGATTTATCTTTGATCTCAGTTTGATTATTTGAATCTTACTTCTTGTATTCCTAATTCAAATTTAATTTCATGGATTTTTTTTCCTTTTTCCTTATTGGGTTGATAATTGTCCTCCTATTTAACTCATTTTGTACCAAAACCTTATAACCCACTTCTTATTGGATCTTGACCCACAAACCCACTAACCCAAAACCACCTCATATCTTCACTAACAGCCAATCTCCAAAAATCCCTCCTAATCACTATCCCATCATGTAACCCCTAATTTGATATCCCTAATAATCAGCCATGCATCCCTCCCCACTAATATGGATATTATAATACTATTATTATATTAAAACCTACCCTAACCCCTAATACCCCCTCAGCCGCCCCTACTGTACAGCCCCTCCCCTCTCTCCTGTTCAAACCCAACACTGTAACCTCTTCATCTTCCTCGTCACACATCCTCCTCCTCACCTTCGTCGCTCCGACTGTCAACCGAAGCCCACCGTCCAACTGTCGACTCCACAACCATCCTCTCCCCAGTGCCGACGAACCCATCAGTCGACCACCTCATCCTCCTACACCTCGACCCTGTGCAGCCACCGCCTCAGCCTCTCCCCCTTCCTCGGAGTGTCCCGACATTGAGTCCCTGTCTCCACCCTCATCCCAACCTCGCCTCATCGTCTTCCCCATCCTCGAACCCACAGTCGGTCTCGCCAGCCCCTCGCGACCCTTCGCCTGCGTCCCGCAACCCCTCCATTGCTGTAGCACTTACAACCACCACCAGAGCCGCCACCAACCGCCACTGCAGATCTCAGCTGCCCGTCGCCGGTCCCAACACCGCCCGAGCCACTCTGGCTTTGAACAAGCAACAGAGCTCCATCACTCTTGATCCTTTAATATCGACCGTCGGATCTCCCTTGATCATCGCAAAAGTGATCATTATCTTAATCTTGATCTTGATATTTGATCTCAGCTGTCTGATCATCCGATCATGATCCCCATTAAGATCTGTGTCGATCCATCCGATCAGATCTTGATCATCATCATCAAGTTCATCACCGACTGTTGATTGCCATCTTGATATTGATCCACATCGAGATTCGTACCCGATCGTGATCATCACATCAAGATCCACTTCTTCGCAATCATCGCCGTTGCTCCGGGATTCTCATCCTGTTATTCTCAATATTTGGGATCGAGCGTCGTTGTTAAAAGCAAGTCATCTCGCCCTCGAATTGTATTGTATCATATTCGAGATTGTTTATTGAATTCCGCAAGTAAATCTATATTGATTATCATATATCGTCTATTGTTATCTATCGTTAGGATACTACGGATTTACATGAGGAAATCCAAGTAGTAGTCTTGACTTCGTGCGGTCTTTTTGCCTCCGATTTATAGAGATACTGCATGCATTCATGTAGATAATTATCGAACATATGAATAGGAATTGATATTGTAATTCATGTCATGACATTACACAACTATTGTAGATTGTATACTAGTGTTGATTGTTCATATGATTGATGTTGGTGTATTAGTTGATTGTGATTAGTAAGATTATGGACATTATACATCTTAATACCATGTTCACATAGATATAACTTGCTGTGATTTATGTTGTCAACCCCTAACTCATCGTTCATAATATCTTAATTATTTTATTCATGAAAAATATATTGAGACCCTGAAATTTACTGTCGACCTGAACATTGTCATACTGTTTCGACCTAGATACTGTCATCAAAATCAATAACTTTTTGAATATGATATGTAGCCCCATGTGTCTAGTTTCCAGAACATCAAGAATTATTGAATTCTGACTTATATTGCATGAGTTATGACCATTTTACTGCTACTGCATTTTACTTCTAAATTTATGCATATACCATGTTAACCTGATTAAACAAATGAACTAATGATCAAATATTACCATAATAATTTCCAGATTGATAGTTAACATGCTTAGGGTAATGAAAACTATTTTTGCTAATTTTTAAAATGAATATTTACTACTTTTATAGCTGAAACTAGTTAACATTGATAACCAGGCAGAACTTGTAACCTGTAAAGAACACTATAATTCACCTAGCTACTGTTGTCGGATTTTGGACTTTTAATATGCATTGGAACCGGGCAGGAGTCTAATTTCTAGAACTTCTGACAGATCCAAATTTGCTATTCTGTAGCAGTGGAAAAAATCAATTTTAGTACTGCAACCTACAGTGGTCCAGAATTGAGTTTCCATGTTTGATAATATATAATTGAATCTATAATGTTGTATTTTGTGCATTTAATTTTGTATAGAGTACATTGCATGATCTTAGCGTTGTGTTGTCATCATTCTAGTGTCCCTTATTAATCGCCTTATCATTTTCCTATTAATATTTCTGTCTCTATTGTTACCTATTAGATTTGCATGTTGATTTAATAAAGAATGTTAATCAAGCCGGGCTTAAGGGTTGACTAGAGTAGTTGATAATATAGTGACTGTACTCGAAAGTGTGGGGCTCGTTCCCAAAATATCATTATCATCATTGTGCAAGAAATTGCATCAATGACCAGTGTTATCGTTATTGTGCAAGAAATTGTTGCAATAGCCAGTGTTATCGTTATTGTGCAAGAAATTGCTGCAATAGCCAGTGTTATCATTTTAATGTTATATCGCGCCGAGTACATGACCTACAGAATCTACGACTTTAGTCTAAACGAAATTGATTGTATGCATCGAACATGTAGTTATGGGATGCAGTAGTACGTGCATTAGTTAGGATTAAAATAAATAATAGACTTATGATTTTCATCGCATCGTCATTGTATATTGTCATCATTATTGAACAATGTTATCGTTATTGCTACCACTATTGACATCGCTTATTGTTATTGATCATTGTCATTGCACATTGCATCGTTATCATTTTGCCATTGTTCATTGCCACCGGCTCTATTGTTTATTGAATTCATTGTTATATCGTAAATTTGACTGTTTCTTTGTTTCTCTACTTGCTGTCCACGACTTTCTCTAAGGACATATTATTATCTCTTTTAGATGAACGGATTACAGGTAATCAAGGAGAATTGCTCGATGGACTAGGAAAATAACAATGGTGAAAGAATTGATTTGCATCGCCGCCTAAATAATTATTGTTTCGCTTTGAGGACTTAAATAGTTGAATATTGTTATTTCTTGTATTATGGGCTTTTGACCCGAATATTGTTATTGTTGATTCCAGATGTTGGATTGTTATTATGTTTGGTTATTTTATGCTTAAATTCCAAGTATTGTTATTCATATGATTACTTCTTTAATGCATGCGTGGTTGTATTACTTTCTTATTTATATTGTTGAGTTGAATCGATAACATCTTGTGGATAACGCAAGTCATTCGCTGGGCTAATGTCACGTGCTCGTATTCCGTATTTTTGAGAAGCGGGGCGTGACACAAGCCTACATTGTTCAATCTGGGTTAAATGTTCTCTATGACCAGACCGGAAGGCATGGGGTTTGAGCAGAATGACTCCTTCACAGTTTCGTCATTGTATAACTGTATACACTTTAGAAGGTGCGATCCGAATTGGTCTAACATTATTTGAAAGAAAATGCTTCCATGAAAGTTAGAGTATTCATGTGGCTTGTTCTCAACAATGGTGAAAGTTGGAGTATTCAATCACTTCGCTATTGGCGACACTATCTCCTGTCGCAAGAATTCGTTATTTTCTTATACCATGAGGCCTTAAGATTCCTTAATTCTCAACAAAAGTTGAATCCGAGACATGCTCTATAGGTAAAGTTCTTACAAGAATATTCGTATACCATTAGGCATACAAAAGGGATAGATAATAAGGCCGTGGATGCGCTTAGTCGTTGTCACATGATCTTATCTACACTGCACATCGAAATTATTGGTTTTGAGATATTGAAAGATGAGTATGCCTCCTGCCCAGATTTTCACGTGATCTACACCTCTTTGAAGGATGACATCACTCGAGTGATAGATGATTATTTCTTGAAAGATAATTATCTCTTCTATCGCTCCAAACTGTGCATTCCTAGTACATCATTACGAGAGTATCTTGTTTGGGAATTGCATGCTGGTGGCCTTGTTGGACACTTTGGGCATATCAAGACCATTGATGTTGTGGAACATAGGTTTTACTGCCTGAAGCTAAAAAGAGACGTTGCGAGACTTGTTAACAGGTGTCATACTTGTCAACTCGCTAAGCAACAAAAATAGAATACAGGCATGTATACTTCGTTACCTGTTCCCAATCGCCCTCGGGAAGATGTGAGTATGAATTTCGTGTTAGGTTTACCGAAAACACAAAAGAAACACGATTCCATTCTTGTCGTCGTGGACTATTTTTCTAAAATGGCCAACTTTCTCCGATGCTCGAAAACTTTTGATGCATGTTGTGTAGCTCACATCTTATTTGATAACATTGTAAAACTACATGGGTTGCAAAAAACTACTGTTCCGATAGGGATGTGAAATTCACAAGTTATTTTTGGAAGACCCTATGACACAAGATGGGTATGAAATTGAAGTTTTCTTCAGCCTTCCACCCACAGACTGAGGTTGTCAATCGGAGTTTTGGCAATCTCTTGCGTACTTTTGTGGGAGAGAACTTGGGAACTTGGGACTTAAAATTAAAAGTTGCTGAATTTGCTTATAATACATCTAAGAACAGAACCACCGGCATGAGTCCACATGAAGTTGTACATGGTTATCGTCCTAGACAGCTTATAGATCTTGTCCCCATGTTAGAACACCACTGAGTCTCAGAGTCTGCATCTGCATTTGCATCCCGCATTAATGACTTGCATAGAGAAATTTCCAAGAAAATTAATGAGAATAATTTAAACTACAAACTAAGAGCAGATATTAGAAGAAAATTTAAAACTTTTAATGTGGGTGGCGAAGTGATGGTTCGGATTCGTCCGGAACGGTTCTCAGCTAGATCTGTTAAGAAGTTGAATGCATGTGCTGCAGGCCCATTGAAAATTCGTCATAAAACCATTGACAATGCTTATGTCGTTGACCTTTCTGGAGGTTTTGGCATAAGTAAGACTTTCAATATTGAGGATATAGTACCCTATGAGAGCATCCACAGTCGTGTGCTATTTATGCATAAAATGCATTTTATAGTAAATGACCAGCTGCAGTCGTTTGCTATCTATGCATTTTATGCATAAATAGCGACAGTAGATTGCTATAAATTAGAATGGATTTGAGAGAAATGCATATTATACAGGAAGCAACTTCACTTTCCGTCCCACGAAAAAAATCATTTTTTAACTCTCCGACGCAACTTCACTTTCCGCCCCGATTAAAAAATATTTTTTTCCCCATTTTTTCCTCATACGGCACTTGAAGTGTCGTCCCTCAAATAACCCATATTTTCTTTTGGCTTGGACGACTCTAAACATTTTTTAAATTATTTTTTCTTTTTTTAATTATTAAAAATATTAAAATAATCAAATAAATTACTTTAAAATGGCCAGAAAATTTTTTTTGCACGGCGTGAAACTTAAAGTTTCGTCCGATGTTTTTTTGTGCTATATTTATAGCATTTTACCACTGCAGCAAATAAGCTTTGCAATATGTATAATATGCGAAAATGCATATTTTAGCAAAGCGCAATTGTGGATGCTCTCAAGGCCCATAATTTAACCCGATAAATCATCTTATAGATGAGCCTACCCTGCAACCTAATGGTGAGATTCCCACATTACCCCCACTACCTGATACTAATCCACCGACAGAAAAAATGGATAATATTTTAGATGATCAGATAATCTCTACTAGAGATGGTGATATTCATAGGTATTTGGTAAGATGGAAAAACAAGCCGGAGTCGGAGAATATTTGGATAGATCGTGAAGAGCTCTAGAACTTGGATCCAGACATTTTGGAGCACTATGACAGGATGATTGGTTTTGACTCGACTGGGTCGAGTCCTCTCACACCCGGGGAGAATGATGAGGACATCGGTTCAAGACGATTCAGACGTTTCTATCAGCGTAGGCATCGTCAGGGACACCTGCTTCTTTAGTTTAGTATTTTGTTTAGTAATCATATTTGTTTTGGCAATTGTAGCCATATGTAGTAGTTTTATGATTTGTAATATTTCTTTTATGCATTAGAATATTTCTGAGATTTTAGAATATTTTGAGATTTGTATCAAGATTTATTTTGAGCCTATATATATGCCTTGAGATTAATGAGAAGTTATGATATTCTTGATTAACAAAATTATTGTATTGAGTTATTGCTCTTCTTCCCTCTTTTGTGAGATACAATTGAGATCCAATTTTAGAGTTAGTGATAAACTCTAAATCTACCCCCAAATAAAACACCAAACCCTAATCCTCAAATCTAATCAAAATCAAACCCTAGTCTTCTTCTTCTTCTTCTTCTTCTTCTTCTTCTTCTTGAATCCCCTCGAACCCATCCTCGCTATTGTCGAAGCCCCTCTTGCTGCCTTCGACCCTAACAGTGCCAACCACCATTGATCCCCTCTCCCCGACCGCTACTTCCATCGCCTTCCTTATCTCCTCGTCCATGTCCCAACCGCCAGCCACTCTCCGCCCCTCCATCGCCAACAAACCTCCATCGTCCTCCTTCCTCATGGTCGACGATGCCCTCGCCGCCGTCGAACCCCCCCCCCCCCAAAAAAAATCTCCAACCCCCTTCTAGTCGCCTCTGTTCCCCCGACACCACCACCAGCCCTATACCACGTCGCTGCTCCTTCTCCCCGAGCTCGGCAGCCAACATCGCCACCACCCGGGAATCCATTACTGCAGCCACTATTTGCCCCAGTTCTTATTTAGTGTCTTGATCTTGATTGGCTGAGGGATCGGTTGCACGACAATTTCTTCGAACCCCGGTAAATTCTTTCCACTTCTCATTTATTTGTGATATCATCTATCATCTCTATAATATTATTTGATTTATTTGTCGTCCACAAATATTGAGTGTGTGTGTGTTCTACTTGCCTATTAGTGTACAAATCTTTATTGAATATCTTACATGCTAAGAACGATTAAGTATTACTGATGATGAGGACATTAATTATGTTTAGTTTATTTTGAGATTTAGCCCTATGTAGTAGTTTTACAATTTTCACTATTTTCTTTTATGCATTATAATATTTTTGAGATTTTAGAAAATTTTTAGGTTTGTATGGAGATTTGTTTTGAGCCTATATATGGCATTGAGATTAATGAGAAGTCATGCTATTCTTGATTATATATATATATAATATTAAAAAAATCCTCAAACCCTAACTCAGCTGCCATCCCCTCTATCTCTCTCCTTCTTCTTCCTCCTCCTCCCCCCCCCCCCCCCCCCCCTAAACTCTCTTTTTCTTCCCTCTCTCCTAGCCCGAAGCCCATTGACGTCGTCACCACCTTTGACCACCTCTCTCAACTGCACCATCAAAATCAATTATTCAAATCCCCAAATCGATTTCACCCAAAATCCCAATCCCCAAATCCAACCTAATTCCAAACCTTAACCCTCCAACCCCGTTGTCGACTACCACCCTGCACCACCCCGTTGCCTCTTCCGTCGACTGCACCCAACCCGACCACCACAGCCGCCGACAGACCCACGCCAGCACCCGACCTCCGACCACCGCGGCATCTGACCATCCCACAACCACCGCCGTAGATGCCCGCAACTACCGTCGATCTCTCCTCTCCGACAACCGCCCATCCTTTTGTCACGCCCAGCTTCCCAAAAACACAGAATACGAGCGCGTGACAGAGCACAGTGAATGATTTTCATCATTCATGAGCTGTAGGATCGACTCGGCATCATAACAAGAATATAACAAAATGTACACAATCACGTATGCATGAATAATTTATTAAGTAACAGAAAACAGTTGAAACAAATAATAATATCCCAAATAGCTTTCAACTCTGGATCAAAAGATGAAACTCGGAAACATAAGCCCGTTGAAAGTTTTTAAGTAGCAAAGAAATGAATAACCCAAGAAAACAAAATATTTAAGCAAGTCCTTGCTCCAAGCAAAGCCTATAATGTCTGCTCACCAATTCCAGCAGGCAATTCATCTCCAAAGTCTGTTTGTAAAAATATAAAAAAGAGAAAATAGATAAAACAAGACAAACGCCCTTAGTGCAAGTTAGGACCGCAAATAGTAAAACAAGTACAAGAAATATGGAACAGGATTTGGAATCATAAATGTAATAGGAATGCAACAAGTAGTGGAGATTCAAGAAATTAGCCAGCATAAAAGACAACTCGAGTGACAAGATTGGTTAACAAATACTAGTAGTAGAACAAGTGGCTAGTGAACATGTAATGGTATCAAGCATCAAGTAATAAGTACCACGTACGAGTATCGAGTAACAAGTAACAAGTAACAAGTCTTAAGTGTCAAATACAAGTATCAAGTAGCGAGTGTCAAGTATTATGTTCAAGTATCAAGTCTCATGTGTCATGTAATCAAGTATCAAGTAAGCATGTATCGTGTTCAAGTATCATGTATCAAGTCTTGTAGTTATTACTATCTAAGTAGCACTTTATGTGCCATCTTTTTATCATATGGTTGCTACAGTCAATGCAATTTCATTTAGGCCCAGTGGTGGAGTTTATAGGGCGGTGTACTCAGGTATCAAGTATCAAGCAAGCCATGCTCATGAATCAAGTAATCATATAACTAGTTCATGTGTCAAGTCATAACAAGACAAGTTATGAATCAAATATATACTAGTTCATGAATCAAATAATATACTAGTTAATGAATCGGATAACAATATACTAGTTCATGAATCAAATAATATACTAGTTCATGAATCGGATAACAATATGTCTAGTTCATAAAGCATGTATCAAGTGGGAAACACGGGCCCCCTTCTGAGTACACTTACCTATATTGTCCACTATTATGGTCTTTCTCTTAAACCCCGGCTTATTATTTATTATTATCATCAAACAAGTATGAAAGTGTGCGAAACAGGTCAAGTAAACATAATCAAGAACATGGAACAAGTCTAGGCTAGGTAGGATACATGTTCGAGGGTCAAAACAAATCAAAATATTAAGAACAACGAGAATTTCAAATCTGGACAGCATGACGTTACTACATCAAAATTGTGATTTCCGTTGCTACAAGATAGCAAATGTGGATCCATCGAAAGGTCTAGAAACTAAACTCCTGTTCAGTCCCAACGCATACAATTAAGACACATAAAAGTTGCAGCAATTGATGTCAAAACAACAAACTATACAACAATTGTGTTCAGCCAGAATTTGTAAAACTGAGTTTGAACATACGAAACAGGGTTGAAACTTCATTAATTAATTCTGAGAAAATTATGGAATGTTCTCTAGGGTGTCCAGTATCAGCATGTAAAATTTCAAGTCATTTACTTACCGGTAGCATAGTTAAAATAATTATAAATCAAAGTGGTATAGTAGTTTTTTAGGAATCTGCGATTCCCGACACAACAGCAGTAAAACTGCAATATCTCCTAAACCGTAACTCGGAATTCAAAAATTATGGATGTTATTGGCAACTACACACTTAGGGCTACATTTCATATTCAGGACTCAAGTTCAGATTTTGGTTTTATTGGGGTCGAAACAGCAAGCAAAGACAAGAATAGCAGCAAGTGTGAATTTCTCTTATATACAAGTTGCATAATAAATGACTATTATGAGTCTAGATTAGTGTGTGATACAAATACAGATGCATTGGGGATCAAATCAGCAAGTCACATATATTTCTCAACTCAAAAGAATGTAAGATCAACACAATACATCATACAACACATGTCTACAAGTCAAGGGGTTCATGTTCAAGTAATTAAGAGATAAAAAAGGTCCAACTAGTTTTGTAAATATATCAACGAAGGGTTGTGACTCTTAAGATTATGGAATCGATGAGGAATAATTTAAGATCAACAAACGATGAGACAAGGAGGCGTCACAACTACGATCTATTTGCAGTATTTTCAATTAAACGCTTGTACTAGAAAACGAAATGTACAAGAGATACTTGCCTTGGGGTGTAGACAATGAATCCGAACACGAACAAATAACGGGATGAGAATCCCGAGAAATGAAGCACGAACACAGACACACGAAAGCACGTGCACTCTACGTGCAAACGCTCACCCAAACAACACACAGATCCAATATCCTGGATCCAAAGAACACCAAACAACGATCGTGGGGGAGATCCCAATCACGATGAGATCGGACGGCCAAGATCAAATCTGATCAACTCTCTTCTTCCCTCCTTCTCTTCTTTGATCATAGCAGCGATAATGGCGGAAGTTCGACCGGCGAAGCGAACGATGGTTATGGGCGACTGCGGCGGTGACTGGTGGCAGCATCGAGGGGACGACGACTATGGCGGCTGAGCGGTGCTCTGTTTTCGGAAGAGAACAGAGCAATGGCGAAGGTTCTTGCTTTGACAACGACGACGATGGATGGTCGCGACGGGCGGCGCGATGGTGGAGACGAGGAAGAGGGCGAGGCGACAATGACGAGGATGAGGAGAGGGGGCTATCGTCGACGCTGGGGGGAAACATAGCACACAGAGGGATGGGTGCACTGGCGCTCGGGAGGAGCACGCAACACAGGCGGTTGATGAGGGCGGAGCTTCGTCGGCAATGGTGAGCAGTGCACAGGGGTGAGCGATGGTGACGCTGTTGGCGTCGAGGACGACGAATGAAGGCGCGGGTGCATTGCGGTGGCGCGAAAGGAGAGAGGTCGCTGGCTGTAGGCGTTGCTGTCGCGGCGTCCTCGAGAGGAGGCAGGACCAGGCGGAGAGAGGAGAGGATGGTGGTCGGGGGCTAGGGAATTCGAAGAGGTGGGAGGTGGGGAAGACGATGGGTGAACAGTGTAGAAGGGGGTATAGGCGGCGGGGGAGTTTGGGTTTGTACAGTAGGGTAATAGGGTTAGGGTTAGGTTAGGTTTAAATAGTATAGGGTTTTGGGTTTTGAGTTATTGGATAGCAGGTTTGAGTAGGATTCAAAAGAAGATTGAGTCAAAATTCACCATAATTAGGCTACATGGATTTGATGAGATGAAACAGTCAAATCCCTATGAAGAACAACGAATCTAAGCTGATAGGGAAGATGAAATGAAACATAAATCGACACAAAAATGAGTCGAAATAAAAGAAAAGATTTTTATTAGAACTGGAAACAAAAATACAGGATCTCAAATTGATAAAAAGAATACAATGAAATAAAATACAACAGAAAAATACAAATACGGGGAACAGGGGTTACACCTTTATTGCCGAACTCCGTCCGCTAGAACCTGCGCCGAGTCCCGCTGCTTCTTCGCCACCACTCGCAGCTCCGAAGCACTGTAGGCGCATCCTGCAACCCTACTGCTCCTCTTCCGCAATAACACACAACCTGGAACCCTGGTAATTCTTTACACTTTTCAAATATTTGTGTTACTGTTTTATCATCTCTAAAATATTATTTGATTTATCTGTCATCCACAAATAATTGAGAGTATGTGTTCCACTTGCATATTAGTGTACAAATCTTTATTGAATATCTTACATGCTAAGAACGATTAAGTATTATTGTTGATTGATAAGATTGACCTTTTAATTGAGTTTGTTAAACTTAATTCAATTCTTGAAATCCATCGAACTGATTAACTATTTTAATTTCTAACTTGATCCGCATTACATGTTGGTAAAATTAATCCTTTAAAATTCTTGGAAATTCTCTATTTAAGGTTAATTTTACATCATTTTGGTATCAGAGCAAAGGTTTTTTCGAAACCCTAGTTCTTGAATCATTTAGTCATAATTTTTTGCATTTATTTATAATCGTTTAGAATTTTTCTTTCGTTCTTTTAGATCACTTCTGATTATTAAAGAAAAAAACACTTAGGTACATTTAAGACACGTTTTCCCAAATTTCAGCAACCACACGACCCATAATTTTCCACCGTTGGTGAATGCGTCTTCGCAACACCATCATAGATCTTGAAGAGCCTTTTTTGTCCGTCCCAAACCACCCAATTAGGAACCCTAGACCTCCGCGAACCCCTCCCCGAACTGAGATGGACAACTCTGATATTTTCGCTACCCTAGCTGTCATTCAAACAACTATTGCCAATATCAATCAAAGGCTTGAGAAAGTAGAATTAAATCAAACTGTTGTCCTTGAGCTTCATGTTAATCGTCTGATCCCTCAAAGGAATGATCGTGACGGCCGACGTCAACATCGTGACCCTGATGAACAATACAAGAAGAATGTTAAGGCTGACATTCCCCATTTTGAAGGCCACATGGAACCTCAAACTTATCTTAATTGGATCAGTGTCATGGACCACTACTTTGTGTGGTTTGACATGAGCGAAGCCCTGAAGATTAAATTTGCCACTATGAAATTGACTGGTAAAGCTCAACAACATTGGATCAATCTTGAACATGCCCGTAAAGGCCGAAACTTGGCACCCATTGCCACTTGGGAAGCCATGAAAGAGAAGCTCACTAAAAGATATGTGCCATTATCGTTCCACATCCGATTGCTAGATTCGTGGAACCAACTCTATCAAGGAAGCAAATCCACCAAGGTGTATGTTGATAAGTTTGATGAATTTCTTATGTGGTGCAATGCCTTAGGTAAAGAAAGTGAAGAACAAACTCTCTGTAGGTTCATGGCTGGATTACGAGCCGATCTGAGGAACGAGCTAATTCATAGAAATGTGGACTCATTAGCGGCAGCTTATACCCTTTGTCATCGATATGGATTCCCTTAAAACAGGTTTCCATGACAAGTCCATCGATTCGATGGATCATTCCTCTAGAATGACCCCCTCTGACCCCTATGGACCTGAGCACTCATCTCCTCAGTACCCCAACAAGTCTTATCCAAGCAAGCCTACTTCAAATCCATATTCACTTAGAAATGACAACACAGGTAAGAACACTGAACGAGACTATTCTAAGATTGATCATCTCACTAAGTGCTATAAATGCAAGGGATACGGCCATGTTGCTGGCAACTGTCCCCAGCCCAAATAGGATGAATATAGTAGAGAGTACCGCTATCATCGCTGATGAACCCGATAATGAGTTTACTTATGAACCTCATGTAAGTGATGACTTTGATGAAGAAGAGGATGACCAGCCTCTCAACTGTATTCAGTCTATCCAGTCACCTCCGTTGAATATACTTGAGTCACCTATTCCTTTCCAAGTCACTTGGCAGTCTATAAATTTTATCCATGTGTTAGAACATCCTAGAGTCACAGAGTCTGCATCCACATTTGTATCCCGCATTCATGAATTGCATAAAGAAATTTTCATGGAAATTAATGAGAATAACTTTAACTACAAGTTAATAGCAGATACTAGAAGGAAATTCAAAACTTTTGATATTTGTGATGAAGTGATGGTTCGGATTCGTTTGAAACGGTTTCCAGCTGGATCCATTAAGAAATTGAACACGTGTTGCAGGCACATTTAAAATTCTACATAAAATCAATGATAATACCTATGTCGTTGACCTTCCTAAAGGTTTTGGCATAAGTAAGACTTTCAATATTTAGGATTTAGTACTTTATGAAGGCTCAAAATTTAACCCTATAAACTCTCTTTTAGATGAGCCTACCTTGCAGCCTAATGGTGAGATTCCCACATTTACCCCTCTACTTGATACTATTTAGCCACAAACAGAAGAATTGAATAATATTTTAGATAATCAGATAATCTCTACCACAGATTGTGGTATTCATACGTATTTGGTGAGGTGGAAGAACAAGCTGAAGAATTATGACACTTGTAGTGATCGTGAGGAGCTCCAGCACCTGGATTCAGATCTTTTGGAGCGCCATGACAGGATCACTGGTTATGACTCAACTGGGTCGAGCTCTCTCCCACCCGGAGAGAATGATGAGGACATCAATTCTATTTAGTTTATTTTGAGATTTAGCCATATGTAGTAGTTTTACAATTTGCACTCATTTCTTTTATGCATTAGAATTTTTTTAAGATTTTATAATATTTTGAGATTTGTATCAAGATTTGTTTTTAGCCTATATATAGGCTTTGGGATTAACGAGAAGTCATGTTATTCTTGATTAAAAAAAAATTATTGTGTTGAGTTATGCTCTGCATCCATTTTTTGTGATAAAATTGAGATCCAATTTTAAGGTTTGTGATAAACTCTAAATCTACCTCCAAAAAAAAAAAAAAAAAACTCCAAGCCCTAACTCAGCCGCCATCCCCTCTATCTCTCTCCTTCTTCTTCATCCCCCCCCAACAACTAGGGGTGGCAACTGGGTCGGGTCAACCGGCGACCCACCCGCGACCCGGCCCACGAACCCGGCCCGCTTAAGAGCTTCGCGGGTTCGGGTCGAACTCGGTGAACAGTACCGGGTCGACCCGAGTCGCCATTTACGCGAATCGAATTCGCGAAACCCGGCCCACGAACCCGTTCAAACCGCGAATTGGACCCGTTAACCCGCGGGTCGACCAGCGGGTTTCGACCCGTTCGACCCGCGGGTCGAACGGGTCGAAACCCACCGTTCGAACCCGGGTCCCTGCCTTAATGCTGTCGCTGGCCATTGCTTGCAAACGGCTATTAGAGCCGTTGCTTGCAAACGGCTAGTTGTTTTTTTTTTTTTTTTTCCCCCACTAATAAGCCTATAAATATCCCCTAAAAATCTCAAAAAAAAATTACACCTCACTCTCTTACTCTCTCTACTATTATACATCATTTTAAAGAAATTTTTGAACAATTGTAGTATTCATCAAATAATTGTACAAGGAGGCATATACACGATCAAATTTCGGTCGTATCGGAAACAAAATTCAACGTCTTCAACTCTCTTCAACCCTCGTCAAATTTACTTCAACCTCTTCTCAACTCTTCAATTGCGGAATCGGCAAAGCACTCCTCCATCTTTTCTATTATATTCTTATTTTCACGGTTTTTTTTTTACATACGCGTATTTTACGGTGAACGGTATCAAAATTTCTCTACCTCTCTTGTTAAATTTTTTTTGCGTTGTAGTTAAAATTATTGTTTGTTTTTTGAACTTCTCTATCTCAACCCTCTTGTTTTTTAGATTTTTTTTGTATAATTCACCGCTCGGTCCGCTCCTACATTGTAGATTTTTTTTTTACATATTTGAGCACATTACCACATTATGTCTAGATCACGCGGTAGCGGTCGTAGCGGACAAGATTCCTCCTCCTCTTCACGTAGGCCACCAATTGTCCCAATTAGTGAGCCCGCCCAAGATTACATTGATCCTACTATGGAACAATGTGGTACACACGACATGGATGTTGTAGGTGACATTCAATTAGAAGAAGAAGAACAACAACAACAACCCGAAACCACACAACCCCGTAGTAGTAGGAAAAGTAGAGGAGAAACTAGCGATTGGCACAAGTTTTATGAGTATATCCCAGACGAACATATTCCGGGTGTAGGTTTGAAAGTGTGTAAAACATGTAGTAAAACATACAAATTCAAGAGGGGTGACGGCACCGGTACAATTAGTAGGCACATACAACATAATCATAAAGAACTTCTTGATCAAATACAAGGCCAACAAAAAATTAACCCTAGGACCGGTCAAGTAGATAGCCACCCTTATGATCCCAAACTTGTTCGTCGGGAAATGGCCCGATTAGTCATTAAGGAAGAGTTGCCATTTTCCTATCCCGAGAGTAGGAACTTGGAAAATTTTAATCAAACGGCCTTAAACCCTCATTTTAAAAGAATTCCGAGAAATACTTGCAAATCGGATTGTTTTAAAGTGTACATGGAAATGAAGGACGCTTTGATTGCAATTTTATGGAGTTTAACTTGTAGGGTTAGTTTAACTTCGGATTGTTGGACGGGTGTCAACAATATTCCAACGATGGGAATAACCTGTCATTGGATCGACAATGATTGGATTCTTCATAAAAGAATCATATCAATTGCGTCGTTGCCGTATCCCCATAGTGGCACTGAAATAGCAAACCGTATTGTAGAAATTTGTGATGTTTTTCATATTCGTGATAAAATTATGGCTATTAGTTTCGATAATCATCTAACAACAATGTAGCAATTACTACTTTAAAATCTGTATTAAACCCTCCATCTGATAATATTTTTCATGTTAGATGTGCATGTCATATTATAAATTTATGTGTTCAAGATGCATTAAAAATAGCCGATCCATATATACATAAAATTAAAAATTGTGTACATTTCATTGCATTAAGTCCAAGCATTTTACAAGAATGGAAAGCTTGGTGTAGGGTTAGAAATGTTCCTTTTAGAAAATTTCCAAAGGATGTTAGACACCGATGGAATTCTACTTTTGATTTACTAAATGTTGTCACCGATTATAAAGCAGTTGTAAATGATTTTTGTATCGCAAAAAATATGCACAATTTTGAAATGACTCCCAACGATTGGTTTTTTGCCGAATCTTTGTTGAAATTTTTAGAACCTTTTAAAACCGCAACTTTAAAGTTTTCCAAAACATATGAATCTACTTCTAGTAGCATTTTTATTGAATTAGTTAGCATGATGCAAATATTTAACGAAATGTTAAATGATCCCTATATTAGTGACATTGTAATACCGGCATTTCAAAAATTTTTGAAATATTATTTTCCTCCTCCTATGTTGATTTGTGTTGCTACTGTTATGGATCCCCGTATCAAATTAGAAGGTACGAAGAATTTGATAGAAATATTTTTTGGATATTTAGAGAACAATGTAGAATTAACAATTGATTGCACTACTTTTTTAGTTCAGTTTGAATCTACGTTAAATAACTTGTATGATTATTATGATAGACGTTTTGCTTCTAGTAGTACAACTTCTGTAGTTAGTTCTTCTTTTGGTAGTTCTAAAGGTAAGGGTAAAAGTAGAATTGGTGATAGAACATTTAGTCTACTTGAACAAATTCAATCTAAAAAACCTAGGACTAATCAACCAAATGAATTAAATTGGTATAACCAACAGGATACCGAGCCTACTCTTTCCCCACTAGATATTTTACAATGGTGGAAAGAACATGAACACACTTTTAGTATTCTGTCTATTATGGCTAAAGATTTGCTAACTCCTCCTGTCTCTACAGTTGCTTCTGAGAGTGCATTTTCTACAAGTGGCAGGGTTTTATCTGATTACAGAAATCGGTTGAAGCCCGAGGTGTTGGAGATGCTCGTTTGCACAGAAGACTGGCTGAAGGCTGAAGATAGGACGCAAGGGAAAGCACTATCAAGTTCCACAAGTGGGAGCAACTCGCCCGAAGAACAACAACAACAACAACAACAACAACAACAATAGCTTTTCTTCTTATGTTAAATTAGAAAAATTGTAGTCAATTAAAATTGTACATAAAAAATATGTTATTGTATAAAACTTATTTGTGAATTAAATTCTTCATTTCGTTATAAATTGTTCAAATTGTATAACTTAAATTCATATGAATAAAATTTCAAAATTTGTTGTCAATTTCACTCTTTCAATCTTATTATTATTATTACGATTTTTTTTGTTTATTAGTATTATTACTTACTTAGTATTATAATTAAACATCATTTGGGGATATTTGATTCAATTTGAAGAATTGTAGTATTATTACTTATTAGTATTATTACTGAATTACATACTTAGTATTATAATTAAACATCATTTGGGGATATTTGAAGAATTGTAGTATTATTACTTATTAGTAGTATTACTTACTTAGTATTATAATTTTTTAAGAAATGTAGTATTCATCAAACAAAAATATGGTTGTTTGTATACATCATTTGTAAAATTATTATTATTATTAGTTCAATTTAAGCTACCAAAAAAAAATAAAATAAAAAAAAATAAAAAAAAATTATATATATATATATTATTAAACGGACCAATCCGCGGGTCGACCCGGCCCAACTCGGGTTGAGCCCTAAAGGGTTCACGGGTTGGGCGGGCCACCCAAATAAAGAACTGACCCGGCCCGGCCCAGCCTGTATAAGACACCAACCCGGCCCGGCCCGCCTACTCAACCGTGCCAACCCACACGGGTTGGGCCCGGACCGGCCCGAACGACCCGTTCGCCACCCCTACCAACAACTCCTTTCTTCCCTCTCTCCTAGCCCGAAGCCTTTTTACGCCGTCGCCACCTCCGACCACCTCTCTGAACTCCACCATCAAAATCAATTCTCCAAATCCCCAAATCGATTTCACCCAAAATCCCAATCCCAAAATCCAACCCAAATCCAAACCCTGACCCTCCAACCTCGTCGTCGACTACCACCTGTGCCACCCCGTCGCCTCTTCCGTCGACTGCACCCAACCCGACCTCCATAGCCGTCGACAGACCCACGCCAACACCCGACCTCCGACCACGCGACATTTGACCATCCCGCAACCACCGCCGTAAACGCCCGCAACTGCCGTCGATCTCTCATCCCCGACAATCGCCCATCCTGTACTACCAAACTCTGTTCGCCAGAACCTGCGCCGAGTCCCGCTGCCTCTTTGCCACCACTCGCAGCTCCGAAGCACTGTAGGCGCAGCCTGCAACCCTGCTTCTTCTCTTCCGCAATTACACTCAACCTACAACCCCGGTAGTTTATTTCTACTTTTCAAATATTTGTGTTACTGTTTTATCATCTCTAAAGTATTATTTGATTTATTTGTTGTCCACAAATAATTGAGAGTGTGTGTTCCACTTGCTTATTAGTGTACTGATGCGGTTTGTTTCTGGGAGACGCGTGGATGCACCAGGTGTGAGTTCAGACTCGATTTGTATTGAAGGAGAAAGCTGCTTGTCTAACGACCCTCGGCTGACCGGGCGGAACCTGCGAGAGGCTCGGAATGAGGTGGATGTCTGGGCTCGGATCAGAGGGTTCGGATCCGAGGTCTTGTGTACCTGCAGACGGTCCCGAAACACCGGGGTTTATCTCGGTGGCGGACCCTCCGACGATCTAGTCAGTCTCTGTGAGAGAGTAGCAATAACTAGGTGAATTTTAGTGGCAAAAGATTGGTTACCTGAAAAGGTGGGTGAGGGTCTAGTACTTATAGAGAATTCCAACCGGGTTTGGATCCGCTTGGGGGCCGGTTCTGAATCCGAAAGCCCATGGGCCTGACGTGGTAGAAGGCCCAGGGGGTTTAGGGCAGACGTGGCAATACCAGGAGTGGTATAGGGCTGACGTGGCAAAACCCTGGGTGGTATTGGGAGCTGACATGGCTGATCATGGGTCTCCTGTGCCCCTGGGAGAATCGGAGGGCCTAGGCTGTGCCAGGTCACCCTCATGCCTTGCCAGGATGGGGGGAAGGCCGGTGGGGCTGTCACGGATCGGAGGCCGAGGACCATTGAGGCTCGTCGGACACGAGGAGACCAGTTCCGTGGGGGCGCACTTGAGGCTCGGCGCCGACCCTTTAGTGGCTCGAAGCCGAACGAGATCGCTGTTTTTATCATTTTTGAGTGATAGTTGTATTGGGCCCTGGTTGGGCCCCAAGCCATTTTTACCCCACCACATGTACATATTTTTATTGAATATCTTACATGCTAAGAACGATTAAGTATTATTGTTGATTGATAAATTGAACTTTTAATTGGGTTTGTTAAACTTAATTCAATTCTTGAAAATCCATCGAATCAATTAACTGTTTTAATTTCTAACTTGAACCGTATTACATGTTGCTAAAATTAATCCTTTAAAATACATGAAAATTCTCTATTTATGGTTAATTTTACTTTTTTTTCCTTTCACCAACATTCAAAGTTTTTTTTTTTTCATGGGAGAAGTGCTAACATCCGGAACAAATATTATAACAAAAACAAATTCTTATAAACCAAATGTTTGCATTCCCATACAATAGGCTCCCCAAGGGATAAAAAGAACTCTAAATTGGCAAATTGATGCAACTTTTTTTTAATCATAATTTCTATTTTTAGGCAAACATAGCAATTTGTTCATGTTAATTCATTTCATAAACAGTTTTAAATACCCTTTATTCAATATCAAACCCCTTCTCTTGAAGCTCTGAGATGACTTCATTCCTCATGCGAAACCACAGCTTCTGAGCTTCCTGATCAAGTTTCTTCGACTGCAGTTGCTTCTGGAAGTTGTCGAAATCCTTTAAGGAGTCTATGAAACCTTTGGGCCCTATGGTTGTTCCCAGCGTCCCTCCACTTGCAATGAACTCCTCAACTGCCTCTTTGTCACCTGGATATGGAAACCTCCTGCGCTCATAAAGATGAGCCATCTCTGTCTCTTCCTTCGGTCTCGGCTTCAGCGTCCACCAACCAAGTGGGGAAGTTTCATTCCACCAGTAAGCAACCCCAATGAGGGAATACGTGCACAGTAACGCCTTTCCCATCTGCTTCCAAAAGTATATTTCATCCTTTCCCAGCCCAATCTTCCTCAGGAACTTCTGTGCTTTCGGGAAGTAGGCCATTTGGGAACTTTCGGGGTTGTTTATTTTATTTTGGGGATTAGGGTTTCGACGTGGGGGAAGGGGATCGACGGCGGCGTCGAGGTGGTTCGGGGTTGTGGTGAGGGTTTCGACGACGGCGATGAGAAGATCGGGATCGAGGGCGAGGGCGGAAGGTGGGGGTGATGGGTTTCGGTGGAGTAGAAGAACAAAGGGGAGTGGCTGCTGTGTTAGGGTTTGGGGTTTTAATTTAGATTTTTTTTTTTTTTTAAATAGAGTTTATCACAGACCCTAAAATTAGATTTCAATTATATCATAAAAAAAAATGAAGATTATAATTTAACACAATAATTTTTTTAAATAAAAAATAACATGACTTCTCATTAATCTCAAGGTCTATATAGGCTCAAAACAAATCTTGATACAAATTTCAAAATATTCTAAAATCTCAAAAAATATTCTAATGCATAAAAGAAAAGAATGCAAATTGTAAAATTACTATAGGACTAAATCTTAAAAATAAACTAAACAGAATTGATATCATCATCATAAACCCTCTCGCTGTTGGAAACAACGAGTTTTGTCTGAAAATTTTTGAACTAAACTTGTCGTTGGGAACGCCGAGTTTCTCAATAAAAAAAAAATACACTCGCCACGTTCCAACGGCGAATACTAAATAACTAACCTCGCTGTTGAAAACGATAAGTACAGTTGTTGAATTCCAGAGCACAATTACTTTAGCAACTGTCTTTTTTTAATAAATAATTTCAAAAAACTGCATGGTTTAAAAAAAAATTGCTGCTGGGCCTGGTTAAAGCCAATTCAAAAACAAAATCAAGAACCCCAAATCAATTAAAAAATGACAACTATACCCCTCCCTCTGTAGTCCCCTCGCCGTATATCTTTTTTTTTTTTTTTTTGATGTACCAGCCCGATCAAAAAATATATTAAAACAGAACTCGCCGTATATCTTCTTTCGTCCAAATTCCCGACTCCCTCGCCGCCGTTTCCCCTCCTCCGCCTCCTCTTCCGCCTTTCCCCCTCCACCTCGTCCGCCCCTTCCCCAATTGGAACCCTAGATCTTACCAAGACCCTAATTTATTTCTATACCGAAACCCTAACCCTTCCGCCTCCGCTGAATTTAGGTGCGTTCTTTAATCTATTCTTTATTATCAAAATATTTTTTTTGGGCCGAAAAAGCTTAGTATTGATTATCTCTTAAGAGCCATTATTTGAGATGGAATTCCGCCAAAATTCGTGATAATATGATTAGATTTCAGATGCTTATTGACATACGTAGCTGAATTGTAGAAATAGTGAACTAGTCTGAGTACTTTGAAAGTTTAGTACTTGAGGATTTTATGTTGGCTTTGGTAAGAGCTCAAGAGAAACTACTAAATTGCGCTGATTTAGTTTCGTTGATGTTGCTTCACGCATGTACTGGATGTGTTTTGTCAGGGACGCCGGCAGTCCCCCATCGCCAGAATGATCTTAAGCCATCTTCTCTACTGTGTCTGTTTGTTTGTTGTCTGTTTGTTTGTTGTTTTGTTTGTGTCTGTTTGTTTGTTTTACGTGCATTGTACACTTAATTGAACTTGTAGTAACAGTGTGCTTTGCACGTGTCTTGTAATTGGGATGTTCTATAAATCCCCAACCTGTAATACGTTTTGGACAATCAAGAAATGAAATCAATCTAGTTCTTCCCTAATCTCTAATTTCTTCTCCCAAATATCCCCTTCTCCTTCTCCAATCTCAGATAAATTCAATCTCTCTCAATCCCTAACCTCCTTCTTCTTCCCAAATCTCAGTCTCCCTCAAACCCTTACTCCCGACCTTCTCCATTCCTGGCCGGAATCCAGCCCGTCTAGCTCGTCGGAATCCCAAGATCCTGACATTTGGTATCAGAGCAGCGATCCACCAGCTGCTTCCTCGTCCTCCTCTCATTTCTCGAATCAACTCTCGCCGGCGATCCTCCAGCAATCCTCCGTCGATCCTCCAGTGCATCCCTCGCTTCCCCCTCATCCCGTCACCGCACTCCACCAACAACCAGCAACTAGATCCAGTCCACCTCCGATCTTCAACTTCGACTTCAAAAAAAAAAAAAAAAAAAAAAATCCTACCGGCTCCTTTCTTCCATCGAAAACACTGCCTCCACTGATCTTCACCTCGAAATCGCTGCTAACTCTGATCTGAGTCTTCACCACTGATTTCGAAGTCAGATCTGAGTTGACAGTCGCTGGAATCTGTGTCAGGAATCGATTAATCTTTCTCAAAACATCATTAATGGAGAAGCAACTTGATTCACTCCAAGAAAGATTTGAGGCATCGGCGACCAGAATGGAAGAGAAACCTGAGGTATTGTCAACAAGAATGGAGGTGATGTTGTTCTCAATGCAGCAGCAAATTCAGCAGTCAATTCCTCAATCAACTCCTCATCTAATCCCATCAATCGAGGTAACTAACCCTAATCTCACCTCTACTAGTTTGAAAGGAACTCCAGTTAAGCGGATGTTTCCTAAGTTTCCCTTTTTTAAAGAAGGTGATCCAAGGAAATGGATTTGTGAAATAGAGGAATATTTCGATTTTTATGAGATCCCTGGCGTTCATAAGGTTTCTGAGTCCCAAAAACTGAACTGTGCTACGCTACATCTAAGAGGGAGAGCCTCACAATGGTTTCATAGGCACATCAAACCACGAATCCATGAAATGTCTTGGTCCCTGTTCTTAGAGAAATTGATAGATCGATTTGACTCTATTGAGTTGGAAGATTCTAACAAATCGATGGTTGTAGATGAAGAAAATGTGATTGATGATGTTTCTTGTGAAAAGAATAGGGATGGAGTAGTTTTTGATAGTATGGAGAATCTTGAAATGGAGAATTATAGAAGTGATAAGTCATCGAAAGTGTTTGATGAATTAGAAAATCAAGGAAAGGAGAAATTGATTGATCAATTTGGCATTCTTGAAATTGAAGTTGATGATGCTGATCTTGGAAGAAAAATTCAAGAAGATGTTGTAGTTGAAGATTGTGATGTTGTTGAAGGTGAAAATCAAAAAGATGATAAAGCAGCAGTAGCTTTAGATAAGAAGAATGTGACATGGGAAACAAATTGGATGGATAATTATGAAGAGAAGTTTAGAACATTCTCCATTGTAATTGAAGAAATTGAGGAGAAGCTCATGTTTGCTAAGAAAATCTCAAAGATGAGTTCATCAACTGTTTGTGGAAATGCATCAAAGAAATTTCTACTTCTTTGGTTTCGTTGGTGGGAGGAGTATAGAGGAGGAGTGAAGACCGTGGAGGAGTTTGTAGGTAACATGAGCTCTCGAGAATTCGTAGATACTGTTTTGAGAGATTTGTTGGGCAGCCGAGTGTTTGTTTTTACACCCAAAGGAGAGATAAGAAATTTGCCCAAGGGAGCTACTGTAATTGACTATGCATATCTGATGCACACTGAAATTGGCAACAAAATGGTGGCAGCAAAGGTTAATGGTGATCTTGTTTCACACATGCATGTTCTTGCAAATGCTGAAGTTGTGGAGATAATCACATACAATGCATTATCTAGCAAATCTGCCCTTCAGAAAATGGCAGAGATTATGGAGTATTCTCACTTGCTAAATCTGGCAGATGAATGTGAAGACCCTTACATGAGATTAGTATATTCTTCAACATGGGCTGTATCAGTCTATTATACCCTTCAACGAGCATGGAAGTCTTTCAATCCCATCCTTGGGACATATGAAATGGTTAACCATAATGGAGTTACTTTTATTGTTGAGCAGCAAAACTATTCTGTGTTAAGTGATGCTGATATAAAGCAACGCCAAGAGGAAGACATAAATGAAGAAAGAGTTCGAAAAACTGTTGGTTTGTTAGAGGAAACGGCTGAAATGCCATATTCCAAAGAATTGACTTGTGGAATTTGCTTTGAAGACTATCCCAGTGAAATGATGTGTTCTGCTGCTTGTGGGCATCCATTTTGTGGTGTATGCTGGAGAGGTTACTTTGGCACTTCAATAAGTGATGGCCATGGGTGCCTAGGGCTTCGATGCCCTGATCCATCTTGTGGTGCTGCTGTGGGCGAAGGTATGATTAGTAAAATAGCCCTTCAGGAGGATAAACAGAAGTATTCTCGCTATCTTGTGAGGACTTATATTGAAGATAGTAGAAAGACAAAATGGTGTCCTGCCCCTGGCTGCGAGTATGCTGTAGAGTTTGTTATGGGCAGTGGAAGCTATGATGTTAACTGCAATTGTTCGTATAGTTTTTGCTGGAACTGTACTGAGGAAGCTCACCGACCAGTTGATTGTGAAACTGTGTCAAAGTGGATAATGAAAAGCAGTGCCGAGTCTGAGAAAATGAATTGGATTTTAGCTAATTCAAAGCCCTGTCCAAAGTGCAAAAGGCCAACTGAGAAAAATCAGGGTTGTATGCATATCACAGGCACACCTCCTTGTAAATTCGAGTTTTGCTGGTTATGTCTGGGTGCATGGACAGAACACGGGTAGAGGACTGGTGGTTTCTATGCTTGTAATCGATATGAAGCAGCAAAACAGGAGGGCGCATATGATGAATGTGAAAGGAGAGACATGGCTAAAAATTCACTCGAGAGATATACACATTACTATGAAAGATGGGCAACAAATCAGTCATCAAGGCAGAAAGCACTTGCAGATCTACATAGCATGCAAACTGAGAAGCTTGAGAAGTTGAGTGACAAACAAAGCCAACCGGAGTCCTAGCTCAAGTTCATAATTGAAGCCGGGTTACAGATCATTGAGTGTAGGCGAGTACTGAAGTGGATGGATATGTATACAATGCAGATGAGCAACCCAAAATGTTGATGACTGGAAAATAATGGTTTGGATGCTGTTAATGATACTCGGAGTTTTAGAGATGATCTACGGCGGAGATTTCCGGGTATTGAGCTTGGGGACAAGCTCATTTTTTAAGGGGGGTGGAGTTGTCAGGGACGCCGGCAGTCCCCCATCGCCGGAATGATCTACAGCCATCTTCTCTATTGTGTCTGTTTGTTTGTTGTCTGTTTGTTTGTTGTTTTGTTTGTGTCTGTTTGTTTGTTTTACGTGCATTGTACACTTAATTGAACTTGTAGTAACAGTGTGCTTTGCACGTGTCTTGTAATTGGGATGTTCTATAAATCCCCAACCTGTAATACGTTTTGGACAATCAAGAAATGAAATCAATCTAGTTCTTCCCTAATCTCTAATTTCTTCTCCCAAATATCCCCTTCTCCTTCTCCAATCTCAGATAAATTCAATCTCTCTCAATCCGTAACCTCCTTCTTCTTCCCAAATCTCAGTCTCCCTCAAACCCTTACTCCCGACCTTCTCCATTCCTGGCCGGAATCCAGCCCGTCTAGCTCGTCGGAATCCCAAGATCCTGACATGTTTTCCATTTTTTTGTATAATTTGTGTGCATTGCGATAAACTAACTTACTCTAATGAAGAAAAACACGTACAGTGCATGTGCTGGTGATCAAGTAGACACGAACAGCAGAATATGTGATTGTGGTGTGAGTTATGTTCTTTAGATAGTAATTCATATTTATAAGTTTCCAACATGGACGTTTACAATTGAATTTATTTTCAGATTGTTTATCCTTTAGATTTATTTCACATTAAAACATATGATTTAATCATAATCGGCTAGCTAGTCGGCATCCTGTGTATAGATCTATATGGGTTTGTTCAATCAACATTTTTTTGTCAGAGTAGCGTGTATCTACCTGAGACTAGTGTTGTATTGAGTAACTGACACTGTTTTGAGTCTCTCCTGCAATATTAAAGTGGATTTCTGTCTCCAAATGCTATTCTAGAAACTACTTTGATGTTGTCAAATTCTGCAAGACAATTTTACTTTCAGTTTTCTCATTGAGAAGTCTATTGGACTTACAGAAACTGTAACGACATGAAGCGCAAGAAAGGATCTAAGAAGGGCCACAAGAAAGAGAAAAAGATTAAAACTGTTGATCAAGCCTCTGCTCCAGTTTCCATAAACATAGAAGAGATAGGTTTGGATCAAACTGATGACAGTAGAAATGACTCGGATATGGGTTCTGAACTACCCTCTGTTGCAGCTGACAAGACGATTGACATCTCAAGTGTTGAAGCCGACCCGCCTATTGACAGTTCTACTGGGAAAGCAGGGCCCGGTCGCCTGAAGGTGAAACTGAAATCCTCAAGAGCTCTAGAACCTCAAGGGAGCCATTCAGATATTCAAACGCCAAGTGACACAGATAAGAGCAACCAACAGGCTGCCTTGGAATTGAATCACACAGGTTTGGAAAAGGAGGATAGTACTTATTCAGATGGGCAGACGTCAGAGAGGAAAAATAGATATTCTGAGAAGTATTCAAGAAAAGCAGGTCATATAAAGATAAAATCTTCAAAAGGATTGAGCTTATCAACTGAAACTGTCCAAGATAAAAATGTCAATAAGCTACCTTATAGGGACTCTCGTTATAGTGAGAAAGAGTTGAACGCTGCTCTTGTGGTATGTTGGATTTGCTAGTCATTGACCTTAGTCTACCACTTTCTATTTAGTACATTAAATTTACATATGTTTCAGGTGATCAAGAAAACCATGAAAATGGATGCAGCAGGGCCATTCAGTACCCCAGTTGACCCTGTCGCTCTTGGGATACCGGTAAGTAACTTTTACTATAGTTTGAAGCTTTACATATTGATCATGTATGCACAGTTTGTAACTGGTGATTTTTCAATGACACTATGTCGCTTCCTGGTCAACCTCTCTTCGCAGGTAACAAGTGTTTGGATGTTTTCGGAATCATTTTATATTGCAAATTTGCAATGATGAAAGATGAGAATCCTATTTGTAGAGTACACAAGGCCTTCCATTTAGAAGTTGAGGATCAATAGATTATTAGTAGCTGGGATAAGCCTGATTTTATGTTTTCATGCGTTGATAATTGTGAAGTAACCGCCATAGTAAAGTTAAATTTATATCAAGATATCTATGCACTTCCTTTTGTTGTTAAATACCTTCAATTCTTATCTGTTGATCGCCGTATTCCCCCTTTCATCTGGTTGGCAATTTTCTCTTGCCATTTGCCTGCCTCCTGTTATTTATTGGGTATTGGCCTATTGGGGGCAAGCAGGTTGCTATTTAAGATTATTCCTTTCGCCTATATCAATCATAGCGTTATAAGCTATATGTAGCGTCTCAAGTCCCTTTCTTGGAGGTTATCTTGGTTAGATTCAATTGAATGTGATTTATTTTTTTTCAAAACCAAAGATAAAAAAAATCCACAATCTACACAATCTACCCCCATAATCGTATTTAGTGGGAAGTGGGAACTACTTGCATGTCTGTCTCCACATATAAGCAGATCAGATTGTTGCACGTTGTACGTTGAATTTGACCTGGAGGCCCTAACTTGATAGTTAAACATAAAAACGATCAGTTGGAAAGCACGACAAACAATACATCTGTAAATTTTCCCTCTTAAAATCACATTAGCCTTTCAGTAAATTAAATAGCAACTGAAATTTATTTTCTGCTGTGCATCATTTTGTCTGATAAATAATAAGATGAAATCTGAACTAAGCTGTTTATTATTCCTACTGATTTATCAATCATAATTCTATTATAACATCTTTGTTTTCTTAAATATATTCTACCTGTACTTTCATATTTAAACAACATAAGATTTACCACAAATTCTTACTTATAGTACATAATTTACATCATATTAGATGTTTAAATCATGTATTCATATTTTCTGTATTAGATAATTTCCAGACCCTCTTTCTACAAGAACATGTTTGTATTAAAAAAATGTGATTAATATAAGAATTGAGAAAACATATTTTTGAAATGCCTTTCCTTTTTCTCCACCTGTGAGTTGCATGGATCCATTCTGCAAGTGCTTGTAAGTCTTGCTATGAGCTAATAGATCTTGTATATTTAACTGTTATCAATTGCTATTAATTTGCAATGTAATCAGTATTCCACAATTTCTGTACTCAACTCGTACTATTTAAGAATTTTATATTTAGCAAAATCTGTTGCAGTTGCTCATCTCGAGCTACATGTTATACTAAAATCCTTTAGACATTTGCATTTCCGAATGATACATATCTATATCCAATTTGTTAGAATCAATATGATAACATTAACTTTGTTTCAAGACAATACTGAAAGCAACTTGAAGCATATATATAATACTCGTGTACAAATACTTCCTACATATGAGTTGAAAGATGCTATGTCTTTATGTTGCAGGATTACTTTGACATCATAGATACCCCCATGGACTTTGGCACAATATGTAATGATCTTGAATGTGGAAATAAGTACATGAATTCTGAGGATGTTTTTAAAGATGTGCAATTTATCTGGGACAACTGTTATAAGTACAATAACAAGGGTGATTATATAGTAGACCTAATGAAACGGGTGAAAAAGAACTTTATGAAGTATTGGATGGCAGCTGGATTGTATTTGGACAAGCCATCTACTGGTGAGTTACTGACTTGAGATAAGCCAAGTAATATTCACTCTCATGCATGTTTATATGTTTGTTTCTCTTGCACCTTCTTTGCCAATTATTTCTCAAATACATTTCTTCCTTTGGACTTTCGCATTTCCAGGATCTTTAATGTGAAAAACTGATGGTCATATAAAACTTTAAAATATTTTGCCGATTTTCGGTACTATTTACTATTTTCTTTCTTATCCAAGTTTTCTTTGAATAAATTGTGTGTTCTGCAGCTGATACAACAGAGATTGAAGATGGTATAAGTCCCAGCCAGGATAAGTTGTATTCCAAAGGGAAAACAAAGAACAAGAAGCGGCGACATGGGTAAGTTCGTTATCCAGCGTGCACCATGGTTGAAGTATTGTCTTTCAGATTTCTCATCACTATTTAGAGTCTCAGTTAACACCATAAAACAAAAAAGACAACCGAATGAGGAATAAATAGAAAGAGGAATGCAGGCTGCTAGCAGAATAGGAACTTATTGGCTATCTGTGTGGCTATACTATTGATGCTGCTCAAATATCCACCTCCGGGGAATTTTCTAGCATCTGTTCCCAACTCTTCAGTAATGCATGGTTAATCTGGCCAACTTAAAAGAGGTTTGAGTCTATTTCTGAGCTCTATAGGGCCCTGAAACCAGGGGCGGATGCAAGTACACCTTAAGGTGATCAATTAACCACCTTAAGGTCTGGGTGAATGCATAAAGAGTAGTATTAGGTTAGGTAAAAGTTAATTAGTTACATTCATTTTCTGACCTTAAATATATTAGTTTTAGTTTTCTCCTATTTTCTTTCATGATATATAAGCTCTTCCTAATTACTAGTATTTTTCTACTTCAAGCATTCTTTTAATGAAATATGATAATGTTACTTGAAATTGCTTGTCCTCACTTTTTAGTATAAGTACGACTACAAAATTACTATCTATTTTCACCCACCTTGAAAAGAAAAAAAAACAAAATGCTAGCCCTGCCACTGACCTTGAGTTAAACATATATACGGAAATTCTTAAACTCCTATGAATCTCCATCTCTAGGTGTTTTTTTGTGAAACCCATAACATTTTTTGTTTTGTTTTGTTTTGTTATTCATAGCTGTGGCAAATTCTTGTCTGTGGTAACACTGAAACCACCTTGCAAAATCCATGTTTGTTCCATTTTGTTTTTGCCCTCCTTCCGGACTTGATTCTAAACAAACTCACCCAGATTGACCCTATTTAGATATTTAGTTGGGTTAGGGTTAGTGAGATAGATCTCAAAGTCAAACTGAGTTCATACATGTTAGGCTTGGCTGTTGATCTGGCTTTCCTCAAATTCGCCTCTAATGTTGACATCCATGAGTCACTGTTGTTTATTATGAAAACTGTGGTGCTTCTGTTTGAACGTTTTAAAACATGATTTATGAGACTATATACTCTGTGTTTCTGAATTATTATCACCTCACCCTCATTATGCAGCATTGACCTCCACAAAAGCGATTGTCTATGTGCTGTCTGTGTTGTTAGACGCCGCAGGAAGGAGCGTGATTTGGAGATGCAGATGACTGAGATGCAGATGAGGACAAACAATTCTAGTCTTCCAAAGCAGTTCAGGGTTGAGGTTAGTACCAAGATGAAAACTCTTTCCTCCTTTCTGTACAACATATAGGACTTTCTGATATGCAGTTTGCATTTAATAGATATTTGGCATCCGCACTGGTATGTAAGGCCGTTACTTGTCATGTCTATATGGGCACCAACCTCGTCACTTTTTGTAATAGTATAGATGTATATTTAGCAAATTTATGCTAGTGTGCACATGAAATTATGCCCTGAATAAAAAGTTTTAAGGTATTTGTATCATACACTAGATTTTATATATGTTTTTGGGATACTTTTGTACTGCAAGCAGTCTTGAGTCACTAGATTAACACCTTTGTGGTGCAGACCTCTCTCTCTCTCTCTCTCTCTCTCTCAAAGTGATTTTTGGATACTTTTGTACTGGAGCTAGTACTAGTAGGATATTTTTCATTTAGTCTCCCAAATAAATATTTTTGGGATATTTATGAACTGGAGCTACTAGAAAACTTTTCGTTTAGTTTCGATCCTTCTGCAACCAGCCAATAGGTGTAAAACCTTTGTGGAGCATGCCCCCGTCTCTAATAAATGTTTTTGGGATCTCTTTCTCTCGAAAGTAAATTTTTTTGGGATAAGTTTCGTTTAGTCTTGAGTCTTCTCCAACCAGCCGATAGGTGTAAAACCTTTGTGGAGCCCACCTTACAGAACTGTGCAGGGGATGCTCTCTCAAATGCAAACACGTGCGCTACATATACACCTTACAAACTCAAATGCATACAACCTCTCGCTCTCAAATGCAAACACCTGACCCTCACAGCTACATATACACCTTACAAGCTGTGCAATGGATGTTAACCTTTATTTATTTTATTAACCTTTATCTATGCCTCTCTGTTTTCAAACTCTTTTCAAGAGTTTGACCCTTTCAATAGATAGAAGGACTTGTGCAGTAAATAACTCAAATCATTCACACTCTATTGTGAAATTTAAGAAAATTAAGATAGTAAATTCATATATTTGAAAAAAAAATTTGTTAGTAAATATATACAACCTTACAACCATAAGTTTTTTAAATTTATATTTTGTTCCCCCTTAAGTTCTTTTTACGCGAACATAATCAGCTTCTTATCAACAGCAAAAAAATAAAAAAGATAAAAAAAAATCTGCAAACATAGTCAGATTTCAAACTTAGAGAAAGACGGGTGGTAACAAGAAACTTATAGATATATCTTTAATCTGGAAGAGAAAAAAAAAAGAAACTTCCCTCCCTGTATTATGCAAACACAGCCTCCTACATTGTTGAAAATATACCATCCATGCATCATGCAGGGGTATAAAAAGTAAGAAAAATTTATAAAACTATCCAAAAAGTTCTATTATCATTATACTGGAATGACAATAAAAGAAGTATTCTTCATCAGGATTGTTTTTTAAAAAAAGTAACCTTAATTTTGGACCTTCAATTTGAAACTGGATCCCCTGATGGATCCTTCATCGCCTAATTGATCATTGTACAGATTCTTAATGGTTATATCCCTAAGTGGTGGGCATGAAATCTAAAACCATCTCTCTTCTCCTATTGTTATAGATAAAATCATTGTACAAAATCTTAATGGTTATATCCCCAAGCTGTCGTATCGGCCTAAGGATTTTCATGTCGGATAGGACATCTCGGAAGATATAATCTAGTATATGTCGGGTTGTTATGTTTGATAGGAAAATATGTCCTAAATAGCATCTACATAACATATAACATATATTAGATTATCACACACATCAGTATATCATATAAATAGCACACATAACATGATAGTAGGGATTTAGATGGGTATGCGTACTAGTTTAATTAAGATGGCTATGTGTTTCGGGTTTGATTTTATTCAAATTCAAACTTGAAATTTAAACCCAATTATTATAACCGACACAAGTGACACAATATAGGATTTTTTGGCCGATATATCCCCCGATACCCAGTATATCGCCTACATATTCTTAAAAAGGAAAAAAAATTTACATATAACGTTGTGTAGGTTACTTCGGAAAACATACATTTGGGTCGAAATATTGGACATGATGCCCTACATTTAAAACCTTGCTTACAGAGCATCCTATTGCAAATCCTTCAGCTCTTCGAAAATTGTCTTGAAAGCAATCGCCCAAATCCTACTGCAATCAAACTGCAATACAAAAAGAAGGTAACAAATTAACAGCATTTAAACTCCTTATTCTTAATTATAAAAAAGAAATGATGGTGGTGGAAAAACTTAATAATCATATAGAGACAGGTGCATTGTGATTTGTGAGGAAGATTGAACTATTTTAGAAATAGATGAGTAAGAGGTGGGGTTGCACACACACACAGAGAGAGAGAGAGAGAGAGAGAGAGAGAGAGGAGGTTTTGAAAGAGAGGGAGAACAGTGGATTTGATAGAGAGAGAGAGAGAGAGAGAGAGCACGGGCGCAGACTTAGCTAGTTTTTAATTTAATTTTTTTCCTTTTCTATATTCTCTTTATTGTTGCTTATTTCATTTTCTTTTACGTTGATTTTAAAAATCTAAATTCAAAATTTGAAATCAGAATTTGAGTGAGAACCCTAATTTTCCTCTCCGTTGTCTATTCAAAAAGAGGGGGTAGTCCTTTTTGCTTAACATATAGTATAATTATTAGTAACATGCTGAGGTGCTCTTGTGTTGGATTACAGGAAAGCTCCCCCATTAATAACAATTTCAGTGAGGATGCTATCTCAAGCCCAGAACAGTCTCAGGAGACCAATGGTAATCCGGAGAAGGAAGAAAAAATGAAGATCTTTGAGCAAAGAGACACTTATCAACCAGCAAAAGCTGTTGATATGTATGATGAACTAGAGCAATGTATGAATACTAGTGGCAGTAGCCAACCTTCTATGCACATGTCTTCTGACAATGGAGACCGGAGTGTTTTCAACCAACATTCTCAAGATCAAAATTTGGATTTGGGCTTCACAGCTGAACTTAGTAAACACAAAGATGCTGTGGAAGTAAATCAACAAGGCCAAGACGAAGAAGGAAAACTCGGGGTAAGTTTCTGTTTATCATATCACAAATTTTATGTTTATATTGTAACAATATATGAATGGATCTATTCGCATCTTGTTTATGTATTAGAAGGCTAGAAGCTTTAACTGAGGGTATGGGGCGCCCAAGTGTGAAATTACGCTCGCATAATAATACTCCACTTGGACTTTAGAATGTTTCTGTTTAATAAATAGGGTAAATTTCTGTAAATCACCCTGAAATTTGGGGCTGACACATAACTACCCTCCTTTTCTTTTTTTTGACACTCCACCCTGAAGCTTTATTCCGTTAGTAATACAGCCGCCGCCTCTTATTTGGCTATTAAAAATTAAGGGAAATTTTTATTTGGACACCCCCATTTGATTGTAATTTTCTGTTAGGATCTTTTACTAATTCCACTTTAAACCTTTCATTATTCAAAATATTTGTAAAAAGCCTTTATGTTACATATGACAGATCCTTTGTGCTAAATTGCCAAGTAAATATTGACTACCTTTAGTTGGTTAATTTCAATGGGAAAAAGGGAAGGGCTAATTGTAGTGGTAGTGGTGATGCATAGAACGGTAGATTAGTAAAAAAACAGAAAATAGTATGAGTATGTGTATTTAACAGTAAGGACAATTTTGCTTAACTCTCTTATCTTATTTGCAATTCTGCATACGATTCTTCTAATATAACATTTGCACTTTGAACCTCTCATTTTTCAAACTTTTTCTAGAAAGTACTTATTTTTAAAAATGAGCTATAAAAAAGTTGGACGCTTATACCCCTATAGTATGTCCTGTCTTTCACAAAAAAAAATTGTTTTTAGTATATATACTATTTTATGGTTAGATGCAATGCAATGCCTCTTTCTGTATCAAGATTGTTTGTCATATTAACTTAAGTAATTAATAGAATTATTTTGGATGATAAGGATTTAAAGTGAAATCGTTCAAAGGGCCTAATGCCACATCACAGTCAAATGTGGGGTCTAATCAAAGTTCTTCCATTGCCAAGTAGATAGATAACGGAGGGAATGGATGTGAGGCTAAGTGACTAATGGAGGGTAGTTCAGTGTCACAGATAAAATTAGGTTGGTTATGTGTCAGCGCCAAAATTGAGGGTGGTTAAGTGAAATTTTCCCTAATAAATATGACAATAATTATGAAAACTTAGAATATTCGACTGAGTGAAATCAGATATAAAACTGCAGGTTTGCTGACCGTATTGCTGTGGGCCTGTGGCACCCATTGGATTAAAACCATACTTTGCCAAATTACTACTGGTACCACCAGTTCATACTATATTATAGCTCGTAGGATTAGTTACAGAGTAAGTATGTAGTTGACATAATTTTTATTCTGTATGTTCTCTGGTCAGCCTTTTAAAGATGCAATAGAAGAATTTTAATAAAACAAATACAGATTTTCTATCCCTTTCTTTACAGAGTGTTCTTAACCGAATCTGTACATCGACTGCCGAAACACTTCGAGGAGCACATAACAAATGCCACAATTCACATCCGAGTTGTAAGGCTAATGCAAACACTAATTCAGAGTAATAGTTTATTGATAGATTAGTAAGGTTCGTTGTAATAATAATTGTTACAGTGTTCTAATTTCACACTTAACAGCGGAATAATAATTAATACATGCCTTAAAAATAGAATACTTCGAATAATATTAAAGAGTTGCTAAGTATAATTGTAGAGGTGCTCAAAAGTTTGCATCTTTATTCTTCCAAACGATGTATCTTGCTATCCAAGGGTTTGCATCTAATCTGAAAAATATTTTCCAAACGGGATGAGCACCAAGTGCCCATAAGTAATATAACCACTTTGCATTTAGATAAGAAAACACATTGATATTGCAAATGAAAGTATAATACATGCTAATTAAGGAAAAGTTGTTATAACCTCGTGCTAAACACCTTAATAACAAATGCCACATAAATATTCATAAAGCATGATCAAATCATAAATATTGAGTAAGTCAAAATTTATAAGCAGTCATCCCATTGCCTATGGCCTTCCAAATCTCAATTTAATTCCGAGAGATATCGATATAAAACCATATGTGGTGATAATAATTCATTCATAAACACATGTTTGGAAAACTACGTTTCACAATAGAAATCATGGGGAAAACATACCAAGTTGATAAATTACTTAACAGTAAATAGTCAGGTAGTTCTTAATATGGCTCCTAAGTGTCACCTTCCATCTTCAATCAATTCCCGAACAAGTAGGTAGTAAATAAAATTTCTCATACTAATCATTTAGGCTTGTAATTCTCTACTCATAATCTTTCCAAAATATGATTTTTATATCTTCTTTTCTTTGTACATCATGTTGAGAAAGTTATCATTGTCTTAAGAAATTTTCTCACATTTACTAGTTCCTATTAAAGACATATTATAGCTATTAGGGACTATAATTCAAATAGTAGATAAATTTGTGTTTCAATGTAATTTTGCAATAACTTTCATATGCAGCTTTACTCTATAAGATATTTGAAACCAATTTACAAAATTTAGAAGTATTTTTAGGAATTCTATACATTATTCCGGGGGCTAATTAACAATATATTTTACAAACATAGGATTTTATTGTAATTTCCCATATTACTAACGCTTGGTTGGCTGGTTGTTCCCAAGAGCTATGTGAATTTGGACTTTGGGTTTGTGCTTTCTTATCGGGTTGACCCGAACATAAACTAAACCCACCTAATTCATTTATTATTCCTTCCCTCTTCTGTTATTCAACCCAACAAATGAAGCCAACAACTCTAGTATGTAAGTTTCTATTATTATCCTTCCTAATAATTAATGAAATGGAAGTGATAAATATTACCTTAATAAAAGCTTCCCTTTAATCACTTCTCCTTGCTACTTCACTGTTATCACTCTCAAACTGAATTTGGCTAAACTGGTTGTGGATAACTCTCATTACTATGGGGTTTATATAGGCTAAAAAAATTCTGACTGTCAACCAGCCCATTTTTGTTCCGTCTCTTCCTCTGCTCTCTTGATTGATTGTCTAGGCAGACAAGGTAGAAGGAAAGTCCCCCCCCCCCCCCCCCCCCCCCCCCCCCCCCCCTCATTGAAATTTTCCAAACCTATCGTCTAGGGAATTGTTGTTACCCATTCAACTCATTTAATCCCACCTTCTTATTTCCTTTTTGCTTCGGTTGATGGAAGTGGAAATCTTCTCCCCTCACATCAAATTATTACTAGTATTTTTCACGTGCTATGCACGTTTTGATAAGAATTGGAGAATTGTCACGTGCGATTTATGTGTTAAGAAATAGTTTTGGAGTTGGACGTGCATTACACGTAATTGATAAAAATATTTTGAAGAAAAAACTACAATTTGTACACGTGTTTATAGGTAGATTTGAGTTGTATGTGCAACATATGTATATGTTTAGTGTTAAAAAAATATTGTAAAATTGTTTTGCACGTGCATTGCACGTTTTAAATATGTGGAATTTTTTTTATTTATTTGTTTTTGTTGTAATTAATGGGAGAGTTGGAGTTGTACTTGTACGTGCAACGCATGGGTTTGTATGCTAACAACATTACAACTCCAACTCTCCCATTATAATATTAGAGATTAGAGATTATTATTATTATTATTATTATTATTATTATTAATTTATCTGTGTATTTATGTAGTGAGAGTCAGAAGTTACATAGTGTCGTAGATTTTACATTTAGAACCTTGTTAAATTGGTCATTTGCAAAATAGAAATTAAGGTTATTACATTGACCCTGTACAAAAAAACTAGACCAATTTAGAGGCACATTGTATGTTTGTTACTAATTGACTCAATGGTGATTATTGCGTGCAGTATTTGGGTAGTAAGCAAAGTCAGCAGCAGAGTACGGTGCTGGAAATTCGTCCTCAACAAGAAAACCATAATATCGTGCACATATGCAGGAGTCTTTTTCCAAGTAATGTAAGGTCAGCATGGAATGGACCACATTCTCTGAAGCATCGCCGTGTAAATTCAATCCGGGATAGCCCCTTTCACATGGCATTGGCTTCGTACAGGAAATAATGATACCTTAACAACACTTGTACTATATGAAAAGGTAATATTCTCGCAGTCTCACATCAGTTGTTTAAGTTCTCTTTTCTGGGTATCGTGAGCAACGCTACAGCCCATCATGCTTGATGCTTTGCCCTTTCTGTAAAACTCTTATATATTTTTTTCTAGTAGTAATAGTCTAATAGAACTCCTGTATTAGGCACTGTATAATCTCATTTGGTAAAATTTACTTCCATGTAGCCCTATTTCGAACCTTATTTTCTTATGCAGCTGCTTAAGTTTAGATATTTCTGTATTCGAAATTCTTATCATTGTATACATTTATGCGGTAAAACGTCGGTGGTCTTATACAATGGGAGAAAGGGGTGTTTGGTTGGTATCTCATTGAAGCTCCAACATATGCACATGTGCTGAGTTTCTTTTCTTTTGATGCTAGACATAGGTAATGTTGTAAATAGATGATAACCATATGTATTGCACATGTTTTGCATCAGCCGTATTCTTTTCTTTTCATTCTACACGCAAGCATCATCGTAAATTGATGATAATCATACGCACTCAAATAGCGCAGGGGGCATTCAAATTTTGGCCACCACTTTATTGTTTGGCGTAAAAATTATAGTAAGTCTACTACAATGAGCTACCCTAGACCCTACCTTTACAAATTCATTAATTACATATTTGGATATTAAACATTAATATCAAAGCCAAGCCATTGCATTGATCCTCCCATCTCAAAGTGGATCCCACAATGAAGCTTGCTCTAAATGCTCCACCTCACAACTATTCATCTCACAACAACTCCACAGTTGTGGAGGAGCCAGCAGCATGGCCTCTGCAAGCTCCGTCCACATCTTGTGTGAGTCTAGCTCCCACTCGTCCAACCCGAACCCCCAATCCGACCCCATTTGCTCCAATGTACTGGTCGGGAAAACCGATACCGAAACCGACTTCTGCTGTAACTTGACTTGCAGTGCTGCTTCGAGTGCAGCAGAGCGAATGTGGTTCGGGTCCGAACTCAGAGGCGTTGGTAACTGGTTGATCGAGTCAGGGAAGTTGAGCCGAGCTTCGTCACCTTTGAACCACAATGCAGCCACGTCGTGAGCCACCGCAGCCATCTCAGGGGACTCGAAGCTGCCAAGCCAGATTCGTGTTTTCTTGCCAGGCTGTCGGATTTCGGAAACCCACTTTCCCCACTTACGCTTACGAACTCCTATGTAAGTGGAGGGAGAATTAGTACCTTCCATGGAAATGTGTACCTTTACAGATAGTACAGAGGATTGATTATAAACTAAGGAGCAGGGTTTGAGTGAGAGTTGTACAGAGGAGGATGCAAGTGGATGAGTTTATATAGGAATAAGGGAAGACAGGGTACTATTAAAAGCATGAGAGGTGGTTGAGTTGGGCAAAGTGAGCTTCCTAGCATTTACCTTCTAAATGTACTTTCATGCATAAGGATATTGGATAATATGTATCTTTTATATTTATATAAAGGTTAGTTGTCCAATGTATCACATGCATGACACATAATTAATTGTTCATTTACTAAATGAGCAAGTTAATCATATCCTTTTACCCTTATATAAAATAAGATGATATTATATGAAGGATATTAATGTTTAGAGGTGCTATGCACTTGTCACATTGTAGACCATAATGGAATCAAACACATACCAGGAGCTGGTTAGCTTCAAAGACACGGTCGATAGGGAGATCGACTTAAAACTGTTGAGTTCATATGATCTAATCTAGCTAAGGAGAGAGAAATATGTTAGAACAATCACCATTTGGACTACTAACACGTGTTACGTGAAACTTTTCATTGCAATTTATCATATTACTAGGTATGCCCGTGGGCACCTGCTTACGACACGTATTCAGAACGATACAATATATGAAAAATCAACTAAACAATAAGGGATGATTTATATAAATGTTTATTTGCTATAGACGTTGATGTATTGATGTACTTTGAAGTAGGATTATGAAGTGACCTTGATGTTTATTGCCGGATTATTTGTCAGCAGCTCGGGATTCAAAAATAGTATTGTGAATTCACAACAGTAGTGAATCGAAAATTCCTTGCTGCGTATGACTTGAGCATAAGAGTTTTTTTTTTTTTTTTTTTTTTTTTTTTTGATTTGGAGTCGAACATAAGTAACAATTCATTTTCTAACTGCATGAGTTACGGTTGACGCCTCAAACTGCATGAGTTAGTTCCTTCATGTTTGTTTTTAATGTGGTTAACCATGTATGAATTTAAAAGAGCAAATTTGTTGTGATGTATACGTGAAGTGAAATTGTAGCAATGTAGATCAGGATATAATTTTGCAGCTACAAAAATCCGAAATACAGGGATTAAACATGGATGGCCATATGATAAAAGCACGATCTTTCAAAGCGACAAATACCCAAATACTAAAAAAAATCCGAAATTGAATTATAAAAAAAAATATTTTAATCAAAATTAACTCAGTGAAGCATTCTAATATAAAACAATTATTCAATGAAGTATAATACAATTAGATCAAATATGGTAATTCAAAAGCAATTAAATAGAAGTGAATGTTATTGGGTTATGAAAGCATAATTCGAAAAAAGACATAATTAAAAATTTGAAATAATAAAAAGAAGCATAATTTGAAATTGCATAACCAAAAAAAAATATATTATTTTTTTGGACATACATGGGTAAAAAAAAGAAAAAGAGAAAGAATTATGAAAAATGAGAAAAGAGAGCGAAGAGAGAGAGAGAGAGAGAGAGAGTAATAAATGAAGGAGTGTTTTGTTTTGGAGGGAAATTTTTGAATTTTGGAGGAAAACATTTGAAAAGAGAAAATGTCTTTTGGAAGTAAAAATCGAAATCTTTGGTTTTATTCCAAATGAATGAGAACCACTTGATAGCTTTCTTTGTATTTTATTATATCTCCAATATTATAATGGGAGAAGCCCTTAGTGTCATTTGTAAATATACCATTTTATTTAAATCTATCAATTTACGTGCATTACACGTATAACTCAAACTCTCTTATTATACTTTTTATATTACTTTAAAAAATATGTATTTATTAACACGTGCTATATTATATTACTTTAAAAACTATATATTGATTAAAACGTGCATCGCACGTGTTAACTACTATAATCTCTAATATTATAATGGGAGAAGGCCTTAGTGTCATTTGTCATTTGGTCATTCTACCAACATGTGCAACACACGTACATAGCTAATATAAAGAAGGTTTCCGGTTCAAATCCTCCTTACGTCAAAATTTTTATTTTTATTTATTGAAATTATTAAAACGTGCATCGCACGTATAAATTACTAGTAATATTATAATGAGAGAAAGCCTTAGTGTTATTTGTCAATCTATCAACGCGTGCAACGTATGTACATAACTATTATAAAGGAGGTCTTAAGTTCAAACCCAGACTATGTCTCGATTTTTACTTTAAAAAAATATATTTATTTAGATGTGCATTGTGCATTGCACTTGTAAATTACTAGTATATAGAATTTGAGAATAATCATTATCCATTAACATAATGAGTGACCTCTTAGTGATTAGCATCATGAGCATATCATATGTATAATACACATGATAGTAATTTAGAAAATAATTATTATTTATGCCGGAATGAATTTTCTCTGTGACTAGCATCATTGTTCAGATGCTATGTATACGGTACATGCTAAATAAATACTCCAGGTAAGAATAAAGAGAAGGATATGGATGATGCATCGGAATTAAATGATTTGGGGTCGTGCAAGTGTCAATGAAGAGCAGAAACCATCACTGTTTTAGTGAGCAGGACCCAGCTGGATGAGAGAGAGAGAGAAAGAGAGAGAGAGAGAGAGAAAAGGTTGATTATGAGAGTGTCAATGTCACGCAGCTGAGCAGTAGTACTATATGAAGACTGGGAGAGCTGGCCTGAAGGGAAGGGAGTTTGGATGGGCGTGGGTCTTATAGCATGTGTAGTGATTGGTCAAATATCTAAAAAAATAGATAATTTGTACATCTAGTTGTTGGCCAAATATATATTTTTTGGGTACGAGGTGAACTGTTGTTTGTCAAATTTGGAAGAAGAAACGGTAAAAGACAAAATTTGAAATTCGAAGCATGATATGTCGTCTGTCGATCTGTTTTAATTTTTTTATTAAATAGATCGAATATCCCATCCGATCAATTTTCTAAAATTTTTTTAAAAAAAACCGAAAAGAGAGATCATACCCCGTCTAAGAAATGGGAGGTTCTCATTTCGATTTTTAAATCCTTTACTTTAGGCTTATACTTCATAATTATGGGTTATTAACTCTTTTGGTCATGAATTCTTCTTTTCGGATGGGATATGATATCCAATACGATTTTATTTTATTTTTTTGAAATTTTTTTTTAAAAAAATGCTCTCATGGCAGATGATATTTCGGTCGGTCAAAGAAATGACAAAATTTGAGTTTAAACGACTACAACTCATTTTCAAAATTTCTATTGCTATAGATCAAATACCCAAAATTTGAATATAGACAACTAGCATTGGTATAAATACCCGAAAATCGGATTCGACCCGGACCTGATCCGGACCCGACATTGGGCCGAAACTGACCCTGCCTATCCGGGTCCAGGTCCGGATCCAAGTCCTAAAATGGGACCCGTTATACTTTCGGGTCCGGGTCCGGGTCCGCTCAAAAGAGACCCAACCCGGACTCGTAAAAAAGCCCCAAAAAAATCAATATAAAAATAAATATTCTATCCCCATCCCTCCCCTCCTTTTTCCATAATTCTAAATCTTTCTCTTCCAAACTGAAAACTAATGCATTTTTCTTAACTCCTCTATTCTAAATCCTCCACTCGCCTCATTCGCTCGCCGCTCATACTCATGCTCTTATCCGAACGGATAGAAATATTTTAAATAGGACCAGGACCCGGACCCGGACCTGGAACCGATCCTCACGAGTCTGGGTCCAATTTTTAGACTCGTAGGGGACCGGGTCTGGATCCGGATAGTGAAGGACCCGACCCGACACCAATGCTATATACAACTACAGATGATCTTACAATTGAGGAAATATGGACACGTGGAGCCTTAGCACGGATGTCTGAAGGGATGGCGTCGTACGGTGAACGTACAGGTTGGCGTGTACTATGAACCTGGACTAGGATGGGGTTGACAGCTGTGAGCTGCATGCATGCTGCACCTGGACCTTTTATTTTGTGTCAGAGAGATCTGATTCGATCTGATTTTTTGGTGGATCTGGGGGCCCATTTTCACAGGACCACAGTTGGGAGTTTCTTGATTGGGTCAATTTCACAAAACCACCCCCGTTTAGAAAAAGTTGACAGCTTAAAGAATCCCCAAGATATTCAATTTGTGGACCTAAGGTGATAATATGTGGAGTAAATTTTGTTAAGTCCAAAACTTGTTCTTCAACAAACTCTTTATTTTATTCATTTATTTCAATCCAGAATTTGAAAAGTGAGCTACGAAAGATTCAATTTAATAAATAATTAAATATATTTGTGGAATACTTTAAGTTATAAATTTAAAGAGTGATCCACTAAATTTCTAATTTGAAGCGTATGTTTGTGGACTATCTTGAAGATGATTTTGGGAGTTTTTGATGATGTGGCTTCAAAAATTGGGGCCCAATTTATTTTTTAATTGTTTGGGACGCTGTAACCCAACTCTTTTATTTTTATCGTCAATAGAACTCCCTCTGTTATGAAAGTTGACACAAATAGGGCTGTACATCGGACCGGACGGGACCGGACAACCATATGTTCAAACTCAGATCGAAATTCTACTCTGACAGGTTTATTCCGGCTCGGCTCCAGGTCGGACAATTTTTTTATAGTCCGGACTCGGTTCGGTAAAGCATCAGACCGCAATAATACTCAAACGGACTTTGTCTGGCTCGAACTCGGTCAAAATATCGGATCTAATAATTTGTTCAAGTTCGGTTCGTATAACAGTTCCGACGGTTCACGGTCGGGCCATTTCTCGAATCGGACTCGAACATATGACGGACCGACCTGTTCATTTTACACCCCTAGTCACAAAACCATCCTTTAAGTTGGTCACGTGAAGGTTTAGGTTTTTTTAAGGTCCAAATTGTCTTTGATTTAGATTAACTAAACTAAAAAACTAATTGATGGTTATAGTAAATCACAAACAATTTAGACCTTAAAAAAATTGGTTTTGTCTTTTCTCCTTCCCACCTCCCTTTCCTATATTTTTAATTTGTTCCAGCGGGCCTCACGACCAAATGAATGTAGGATTAATAGGGGCTAAGACAAGAATATTTTTTTACTTTTCACCTAAAAAATTACTAAAAATCACGGTGTTATAGCAAAGCGATGATGTTTTTATAAAAAAATTGATGAGGGGTCCACTGATAGCAAAGATAAAAGTATAATGCCCCGATTTTTCATTTATGAAAAATTATTTATTTTGCACATAGTGTGCACGTGCCATTTTTCGCAATATGAAATTTTATAATGAATGATGAGTATATGCATATGTATGTATGTTTGTTAGATTATTTTTATAAAGGCCTTTGTTCAAATAAACTTAAGCCCAAAATCTAATTTAATTATTTTAGTAAAAACTACTAGTTCGGCCCATCAATTTAAGCCCATAAATTAATTCTTTTAATAACAACTTGTGAGGTAAACATCTTTCAAAAGATTATTTTTTTATAAAAAATGCATATGTACAAGTTTCATATGGAGACTAGAGTAGCACGTGCATGCAACATGGTGTGCATTGCACACTACTTCTTTGGCCGGTTTTGGAGAGAATGGAGATCATGCTTGGGTGGTTACTTAGTTGTGGGTAGTTACTACAACTCCTATTCTAATTTTAGCCCTCCATCTCATAACCATCTACTAGATCATAACCCTCCATTTCACCAAAAGTTTGTGTATAAATACCCCCCCCCCCCCCCCCCCCCCCCCCAATTAATTGTATTCTACACTAAAATCTATTTGACAAGAGAAAGATATATTTTTAAGAGAGAGTTGTGAGTGTGTGTTCTTGGAGGCCGGTCATCATCTGCAGAAGGTTTCTCGGTGGCAAAGAGCAAGGAGGAGAAGTCACATCATCACACTAGAAGGATTTACGGGATTTCGTTTTTGTCAATAAGGTGGGTGTTTCTCATGATTTCTAAATTAGGATTCATGTTAAGATTGAAGATTGAATTGTGTATCTATGTACAAGCTGAAGTAATAGAATGATTGCTAAATTGATATCTTCCATGCTGTATATAATGTAGAAAATACGAACGAATGAAAAAGGACTATAATAATTAAAGAATTGGAAACGACCTGTACAGTCGACCGGTCGTGTGAGCAGTCGACTGGTATATTGAAATAAGATATGTACAGTTTGGATTTCATTGGAACGATGTATTTTAATGTGAATTGTTAACTTGATGTTCTAGCGTGCTAAATTCGGATCAATATTCATCTCCGTAAGTAAATGATGAGTAAAAGAAAAATGTATGTTTAGCATTTCTTTTGAGAAAAGAGAACACTAGTTATGTGAAATTTACATTTAATTGAAAACTATGTGGTAATGTTAATAAACAGATAAGAATTACATGTTTATGTTGGCATGAGCATATTGTAGTGTGACAAAGAAAGATGTGCGAATAGAATGAAGGAATGATTCCTTAATTTGAAAATTTAACATGTTCAGTCGACCGAATGTGTATAACAGTCGACTGTACTGAACTTGAAAAGTTACATAATTGAACTCTGCAGAACAGCCGACTTGGTTGAATGACAGTTGACTGCCCTGTAAATGATATTTGAATATTGAGCGCTGCGGAACAGCCGACTAGCCATGTGCAGCAGTCGACTCTTCCGAGCAGTTTATTGAAGGACTTCGTTTGGCTGAACAAGTCGACTGGAAAGGCTCTAAGTCGACTGTCCAGATTACTTTTTGACATATTAGGAATTCTATGATTTTGTTTTATGATAAAGATTGCGAATCTTATGTTGAATGATTATTGGATGTGACAGTTTAAGTAAACTCTGTTTGTTTTTGCATGAATTTTTATACCTGAAAGGAAGTGAATCATTTATGAAAGTTTATATGATTATGGAAACCATGAACATGAAAAAGAAAGTCTATTGTGATTATGAAAAATGAACTCATGAGCTGGAAATGCTCAGATTTTTAGTAATTGTGAATTGGAATTGAAATGAAAGAGTAGCTAAGTCTCCCCCGGCAATTGGAAAGAAATTGAAATGAATTATTGAAATGAAAGACCAAGGTTGGTCATGTTGAATGAATGATTAAGTCCGGTTTAGTGGAGAGGCTAACTCTAGAGCTTTGATTTTGTTCATGATTCTAATAAAAACTAAGGACTAGTACATAGTGAAGATGTGATGAAAGTGAGAGAAAAACACAAGTATGAGAGCTAGAGTTTACGGTGCAGGTGCGAGCCACAGAATGCATGCTTGATGAGTCAAGACATGGCGTGGGCACTACTCAGTAATGATCGGACTTTAGCCACGCTTGTGGGATGTTTGGTGACTGCAAGAGGATCGTGTGCCATGAAGGAGGCTGAATTGCCACAGAATGCATGCTTGATGAGTCAAGACATGGCGTGGGATTCCCCTCCAGGTTTTCTGTACACGAGCTTGTACTCATAGATCATCTAGGATACTTACTGTAGTTACAGTAGTAGAGTAAGACATGACGAGGGATTGAACCCTACAAAGATGAAGAACGAATAAGAAGCTTGCCCTCGGACCTATGTAGTATGGGATGCATAGATACCGAACAAGTGTGCATTAGTGTCATATAATATAAATGACTGCATTAAGGACTAAGTGCACAATCACAACACGACATCATCAAGATTTTTCCTTTAATTTGATATGTGAACAAGTTTGTGATTTGTTAAGAAATGAGAATCGTTATACTGTTCTTGGCATATAGAGGATGACTATGTATAATTATCGTCGGTTGAATAAACTGACGTACCCACAGTTTTATATGCAGGATAATTGGCTTGGTAAAGGTTAAAGGAGAACTGATGCACAAAGATTATTATTTATTGTTGCATCTTTTGTATAATGTTGTAATTGCTTCTGCTGTCATTATTTGTAAATCATTGGTGTATATACTTCCGCTGTAAAATATAAAGTGTAAAATCTCGTGTAACTCTGATGTATAGTGGAAAGTTTCAATTCCTTGTAAAATTGTACCGAATGAGACGAAAAGATCCTGTAGAACTCTCGAATTCAGTTGTATTTGGAAATCGGGGCGTTACAAAAAGAGTGGGTTAGCTGTCAAACCTCCTAAACTGAGGGTGGTTTTGTGAAATGTACCCTTCTTGATTTGCATATGGTGAAATTGATTGATTTGCATATGGTGAAATTGAATGGTAATTTTGGATCAATTTTGAGTATATATATATAGGGATATGATCACTCTCCTATATATATAAGTTCTCATGAAGCTTATCGTGAGAACTAGTTCTCACATGATCACTCTCCTATATTTATAGGGATATGATCATGTGAGAACTCCTTCGGTGAGAACCACGTATGAACTTTTTTTAAGACATAAATTGAAAAATTCGAACCGTTCATTTTGATCTACACATCTAAATTAGTTTACGAATGAGAAATCAAGTCATTTGAGATTTGCTTGTCCATACATTTAAGTATTACAAATTGTATGGCTGAATATCGTTATTTTTTATAATGACATGATGGATGGACAAATGAACTCCAAATAACTTGATTTTACATATTTAGACTAATTTTGTCTTTCTAAATAATGTGAACGGTTCGGATCATTCATGTGATGGCTATGTAAAAAGTTCTCACGAAGCTTATCGTGAGAACTAGTTCTCACATGATCACTCTCCTATATATATATATATATATATATATATATATATATATATATATATATATGGGAAAAGGGGGTATAAGCAATTTGCTCATTTAGTAATTGAGCAAGTGATGAGGTGGCATACATGTGATTAAAAAATTCTTAAAAAGGTTAGTTGTCCAATGTATCACATGCATGCCACATCATCAATTGCTCATTTACTAAATGAGCAAGTTGCTCATATCCCTTTTACCATGTATATATATATATATATATATACATGGTAAAAGGGATATGTGCAACTTGCTCATTTAGTAAATGAGCAATTGATGATGTGGCATGCATGTGATAACCACTTTTAGGATTTCCCAATTACATGCATGCCACATAATCAATTGCTCATTTACTAAATGAGCAAGTTGCTCGTACCCCTTTTCCCCTATATATATATATGTAACATCCCGTATTTTTATTTTAATTAAAATTATTTTTTTTTCAACTTTTGCACGTACGAAGCACGTGCTAATTTTCCCATCTTTATTTTTCTTACTCTCATTTCTTATTTTAGCATGCATAAGTCTTTTTATTTAGCCTTTCATTAAACTCATGGACCTAAGAATAGATTCTATCACACTAGACTAATTAATTAATTATTTAAAAAGCAAGCCCACTAGACAAGCTCATTAATTAAATACCAATTTTTTTTGTTGTGCATGGATTCACACATGGCATGTAACAACTTTTAATACACATATTAGAATTATAGGATTTGTATTTAATTTTGTGTGTGTGTGTGTGTGTGCACTAGTGCACAACACATGCACGTGTTTAGGAGAGAGAGAGTTGGCCAGTTATGGGGTGAGAGGTCGGGGTTTAGGAGAGGTGAAGAGATGGAGAAAGTGGGAGAGTGGATAGTTAAGTGGGGAGTTATTAGGTGAATGAAATTTGCATTTTAGCCATTCTTTTGTCCTATAAATACACCATTCTTTTTTTCTCATTTCACACCAAAACAAACCAAGTTAGAGAGAGGAAAAAGAAAGAGAGTTAGAGAGAGTTCTTGTTGCATTGAAGGCTTTTTGGAGTGCTCTTGGTAGGAGAAGAAGGACTAGGCGTTGCTTGTTGGAGCTAATAATTGTGTCCCATCATCTTTGTTTGCAAATTCTTCATAAGAGGTGGGTGATCTTGTGCTTTCTAAATGTAGGAAATGTATGCTAGTAATGTTAAATGAGTAGTATAGATAAATTTGATGTGATAATTGTTGAACAAATCCATGCTATTGTGTGTACCATGAATTGAAGAAATTTTGTTATGATTAAGAAACTATTTGTCATCATGTTAGTAGAAATAAGAAAAAGAAACAATGAGTATTGCCATGAACAAATATGCATGTTAATTTACAAATGTCGAAATATATGATTGCATGAAAATTATTGAGATTTTCCTTGTGTTTAAAATTAATTTTAGTGAAGTTAATTTGGTACACATAAATTCATTTTAATTGGTTGTGAGAGATACAAATTGCTTTTGATTAAATAAATAAATGAAAATTCATGTTCATTAATGAGAAAAAATAATTTGAAATTTAGATATATTGTCTAAAATATGAATTATAAATTTGTGAGTTACTGTTTGAAAGTAAACTCAGTTTAGATGAAATAATTACAGTCTAAGGAAAGATTAGATCGAATGAAAAATAGAGTTTGTGAAGAAAATTGAATAACAGTAAAATTGAACAAAACTACATTGTTGTGTTTCCCAAACTAGTAGTCGCAATGGACTTTCTGGCTAGCGGGTGCACCATAAGTCAGTACTGTAGCTTGTGGGAGGTCTTGGGTTCGAGACTTGTTAGACCTTAAATCCGAAACCCGATGGTTAGTATTTGGGGATTTCGAATGGCATTATGACAACTAAGTCACATGGACTTAGTGGCTTTCGGTGTGGACCATGGGCGCTCCCTGTGTTGGGCAGTTGGGCTTGGGTTCGAAACCCGGTGACCACATTTTTTATTTTTTTTATGTTTTTAATATTTTGAAAGTGTTTTAATGTAAATAAAATTTGGGAAAAAATTCTAAAATTCCTATAAAATGATATAGAATTTATTAAAAATAGTTTTAGAAATTTTCATATATATTTTGAGAAATAAAAAGAGGAATTGAGATAGAAAAATGAGTTATTGACTTTGAAAAAAAATATATGAGAGTATGACATTTATTTTTGAAAGAAGAGTGAAATATTGTTATGTAAATTGATCTCTCTTGATGAGATTATACACTTATTTGATTTAAGAAATACTTGATGTGGTTTGAGATATATTACATGTGATTAAATTGCTAAAGAGATTTAAAGTGGATGAATTTATGTTCATGAAAAGAAATATTATTTTGTGAATGAATAAATGAATCATGAATGATGCTAAAATAAAACATTGATTAAATTGTGAATAAATTGAAGATAAGGATACATTGAGTTTAATACATGATTAATGAAGGGTATGAGTACCCATGGATTCTTGTACATGAAAGGTTGTAATATAGAGTTTAGTCAGACCTCGGGTACCGGCATTGTTGAATTAAAAGATTTGAGCTATAATTTGAGATATGCCCATGGAGCTATCTCGGTATTTGTGATTAAGTCCGGTGGGGGGTAAAACTAACTCTAGGTATGATAATTTATTCATGTCTTGAACTTAAGAATTAGACACTAAGAGAAGATGTAGTAAACCTGGGCAAACGTAAGTGGGGCACACTATATAGTCTGGCGGTGTACTCCGAGATTATAGACCCAGTCGGGCAGTGTACACCGGGACTGAGGTTGCTTCAATGGAGACGAGCTTTTATTTTAAATCCAGAACTATGCGTAGTCGGGCGAATAGTTTGCCGTACTCCAGTGTATATACGTATACCGGGGCTAGAGGAGCACTTGCGGGATGTTCGCACGATGAGAAGTTTGTATAACAGTCGGGCAGTGTACTCCGAGACTGGGATCCGTACTCGTGGAATGTCCAAACCTTGCTTCTATTACTGGGTAGTTTTCATGGCGAGGGATCGAACCCTTTAATGTGGAGTACGTAGGTGCTTGCCCTCGGACCTATGTAGTATGGGATGCATAGAATCCGAACAAGTATGCATTAGTATCATCTTGGTGTAAAATATTTGTATTAGGCATTAAGGCATTGCATACACTTACATGTTTAGAATAGTCACATTTAACACTTTATTTTACATTCAAGTTTGTGGTTTGTTAAAGTATTAAGATCTTTATATTTTCGGCATAGAGAGGATGGCCGTGTATAACATTTTCGTAGGTTGTAAGCAACTGACGTGCCCACAGTTTTATATGCAGGAGTTGGATTTTCATGAAGATATAAAGTTGATATGATGCTGTTGATTAATTACATGTTAAAGATGTTACAATTATATATTGTTTCATTATTGTACTTCATTTTTATCTTCCGCTGTGTAAATAATTGTAAAGGACTCTGTTGTATTATAAAAATTTCAAATTTCCTTGTAAAATTGTACGAAGTGAAGTGTAAAGATCCTATGAAACTTTGAATTCGATCTTATTTGAAATTCGGTGTGTTACAATATATATATATATAGACACACACACACACATACATATGATCACTCCCCTATATTATATACCCCCCCACACCACACCAATATATATTTGGTGGGGGGGGGGGTATATAATATAGGGGAGTGATCATCTGTGTGCGTGTGTGTGTGTGTATTTTGGTGGTGGCGAGTGTGTGTGTGTGTGTGGTATATATATATATATATATGGAAAAAGGGGTATGAGCAACTTGCTCATTTAGTAAATAAGCAATTGATGATGTGGCATACATGTGATTGGACAATCTTTAAAAGGATTAGTTCTCCAATGTATCACATGCATGCCACATAATCAATTGCTCATTTACTAAATGAGCAAGTTGCTCATATCCCTTTTACCCATATATATATATATATATATATATATATATATTGGTGGTGGTGGTGGTGGTGGTGTTACAAAAACAATTGAAATATAGGGCTAGGGATTCTATGCGAAGCTGAACAGTTAGAAAGTTGCAAAGCATGGGCTGAAACAGCAAATTTGTGAACAATAAAAGAGTGGGTTAGCTGTCAAACCTCATAATCTGAGAGTGGTTTTGTGAAATTTACCCTTCTTGATTTGCATCTGGTGAAATTAAAAAATGGTCATTTTGGATCAAATTTGGGCATTTTCCCTTACTTTTTACTTTTTACTTTTTTTTAAAGTTGGTCGTACTAGTGTTCTAATAATTCATGAAAGCAAGCACATATTGTTACAAAAACAATTGAAATATTGAGCTAGGGATTCAATGAGAAGTTCAACAACCAAAAAGTTGTGAAGCATGGGCTGAAACAACTAATTTGTGAACAATAAAAGAGTGGGTTAGCTGTCAAACCTCCTAAACTTAGAGTGGTTTTGTGAACTTTACCCTTCTTGATTTGCATCTGGTGAAATTAAATGAACAAACATGAGTGATCAAAGTAGTGTAGAAGTTAATTTCGCATTCGTGACTATGGGTGGAAATCAACCCTAACTACTTTAATAGATATTTGTGATTCAAATTGAGAACTGCTTGATCTAACTTTAATTCTCTTTTCCTTTCAATTAGACTTTAGAACAAAACTTTATGATTTCTGTTTATTGATTAGTGAGTTAATTACTGCAATCTCTGTGGGATCGATCCTTACTTTTCACTACGCTTCTATAAACGATTCGTACACTTGCGAGGTTTTAATTTGTGTCTAGTTTATCTGTTTATTTAGATAGCTGAGACTTACAACAAGTTTTTGGCGCCGCTGCCGGGGATTGTTTAGTATTTTAACTTACAAATCAATAAAAATCTTTTTTTCTTTTTTTTCTTTTCTTTTATTATATTTTCTTTTAGGTTACACTCTGCACAGACAGATTCAGATCAGTCGACTGTACAGCAATTTATTCCAAAAGCAACAATGGGTGAGGAAGTACCAAATCGAGTACCAATGCAGGACAAATTCACTCCGAAGAATATTGAGCAACCCTCCTGCATAGCTTATCAACCTAGTTTCACAGGAATATGCACTTATCACCTCAATTACTTAGCATGGTTCCCCACTTCAGTGGCAGACTAGACGAGGATCCTCATCTACATTTGCAAGATTTCTTTGATCTTTGCAGAACACAAAGCGTCCAAGGGCTTACCCCTGAACAAATCTGGTTAATTTTGTTTCCATTTTCATTAAAACTTAATGCTAAATTGTGGTATAATTCTTTGGAACCAGGATCAATTCAATCATGGGAGCAATTGGCAACAAAGTTCTTGAAGGAATTCTTTCCAGCTCAGAAAACCAAACAACTAAAAAGAGAAATTCAACTCTTCCACCAAAAAGATGGTGATTTATTCTTCGAAGCATGGAAAGACTTTAAGAACAAACTTCTCAAGTGTCCTACGCACAACATGCCCAAGGATGATCAGGTACAAGCATTTTATGAGGGTTTAAATGACACTAACAAAGCAATTGTAGATTCAGCTTGCAATGGAATCTTGATGAGGAAGAGTGGTGAGGAGGCCATCGAGCTATTCGAAGAACTCAGCGAGAACTCACAGCAATTCTCAACAAGGGGAAGGAGTTTTTCGAAAAAATAGGGAGTTTACGAAATTTCTAGTAATAATAACACGCAATTAGAAATGGTAACCATGAACAAAAAAATTGATATGCTTGTTAATGTAATTTCAACATTGAGTGGCGTAAAAAAACAAACAAAAGAAATTTGTGCAATTTGTTCTCATTCTGATCATACAACTAATACATGTCCCATGTCTTCTTTCACAGATCAGGAGCACGCAAACTACGTAGGACAGGGAATGTACCCGCCCAAGAACAACCCTTTTTCAAACACGTACAACCCAGGGTGGCGAAATCATCCAAATTTCTCATGGAGCAATAATCAAAACTATCAAGGCAATCAATTCGCACAAGGGCATGCGCAGCAATTCCAGAATGGGAATGGGTTTGATCGGCCAGCACAAGAACAAAAGAAGTTGGATTTTGAATCCACCGTTCTTCAATTACTCCAACAGCAATAGCAAACAAGCAACCAACAAGGGCAGGCCATTCAGAAATTGGAGACTCAAATTGGTCAAATTGCTAAGGAGTTAAGTGAAAGAAAGGCAGGAGAACTCCCATCACAAACCATACCAAACCCTAGAGGACAAGAACAGCTCCAATCGGTGACAACCCTGAGAAGTGGCAAGGTAATCGACAGCAGAGTTGGAACAAATGCAGACGAATTAAACACACAACCATCAAAAATTTTGGGTTCCAACAAGGTAAGTGACAAAGAATGGGCAGTTTTGCCACCTTTCCCTCAAAGGTTAGTCAAGCAAAAGACAGAACAACATTTATTTGATATTTTTGAAACTCTCAGGAAGGTAAAAATCAATATTCCCCTACTTGATGCTATTAAACAAATTCCTTCTTATACCAAATTTTTGAAAGAATGTTGTACTCACAAGAAAACTTTTCAGGTTCAGGAGGATGTGGCTCTAACAGAAGAAGTGAGTGCGGTGTTATTGAGAAAATTGCCTCCTAAGTTGAAGGATCCAGGTAGTTTTACCATTCCTTGCAGGGTTGGTGAACATTTATTTGAAAAGGTACTGTTAGATTTGGGGGCAAGCATCAATCTTCTTCCATACTCTATTTACGAAGAACTAGGATTGGGGGAACTCAAACCAACATCCATCACTTTGCAATTGGCTGATCGTAGCATCAAAAGACCTAGAGGTATTTTAGAAGATGTTTTAGTTCAGGTAAATGATTTTATTTTGCCTGCAAATTTTGTTGTTTTGGATATGGAAGAATCTTCAATGCCATCTTCTTTACCGACCATTTTAGGTAGGCCCTTTATGAGTACTGCTGATATGAAAATTTGTGTTAAAAAGGGTACTATAAGTATGAAAATAAATGGTGAAAAGAATGAGTTTAAAATGTTTGATGCACCAAAATTACCACATGATGATCATGAATGTTATAATGTTGATATGGTTCAAGAGATTGTTGACCAAACATTTCAAGTACATAGTGTCGATCCATTACAAGCCACAATTACACACTCTCTAACACTACCTCAAGTTGAACAGGAATATGATGCTTGGAGGAGTGCAGAGACAGTACATACCCTTGAAAATCCAAAATCATATTCAGGTAAGTTTGCACCTGTGTTTGAAAATCTTGTGTCTAATAATACTTTTGTTTCCTCTATTACCAGGACACCAGACGTGGAACTAAAGCCGCTATCTGAATAATTGAAGTATGCATATTTGGGTGAAAATTAGACGTTACCTGTGATAGTCGCTGTAGAATTGAGCATTCAGGAAGAAGAGAAGCTGTTGAGAGTATTGCGATAACACAAGGGTGCATTAAGGTAGACCATTACAGATAGGCTTATGTCCAGGTGGTACGGCCCGTACATTGTTACGATGGTTTTCCCACATGGAGCTTTGGAGGTTCATAGCAAGGAGAAAAATCAAACATTCAAGGTGAACGGGCATAGGGCAAAACCTTACATTGAGGTGAGTTTTGAGCCGCGAGAGGAAGATATAACTCTTCAAACCATTCAGTACATTGCATAAACTCGTCAAGTCTAGCTGAAGACAAGAAACGCATCGCTTATTGGGAGGCAACCCAATCTTCAGGGGAGTACATACACTTTCCCTTTATTTTTCTTTATTCAGTTCTTTATTCATTTCTTTTTATTTCTTTTCTTCAAACTAGATGGGGACACATGCCTATTTTAAAGTTTTTGTTTCAAACATTGAGGACAATATTCCATCTAAGTTTGGGGGTAGTTATTCACATTTGGAGTCTTTTGATTCTGACCATTCCAACATTTAATGATATGAGCTCAATTTCTATAGGTAGAAAGTGGAGAACATGTATTAATTGTGGTCTTTATCTTTAGAAATGTTAGTAACTTATCATATGAATCATACTTGAAACTTTTATTCATGTGGTCATGTCAATTCGACGAATTTTGAAAGAGAATAGCAAGTTCGACTGTGAGTAAACTTAAATACACAAATTGTGAGTTTTGAGCCTTATTTATTTTTTTTAAAGAGTCATACACTTGAAGATCTCAGTTGACTGCATTCTTGAGGTGAACTAGAACTTGTTTTTGCTACTTTTCGAAACTTGTTTTTTGATTTTTGCATGAAAACTTGGAAATGATTAAGGCACCTAAGAATCTATCACCAAAGACAAATAGCCTACCCAACATTAATTATTCACTAGTTGCCCCTTTGAAGCCTATAAAAGCTTTCTTTTTGTAAGACACATCATCCTTAACCATGCCTAGATGAATAGGGTACCTTACCTATATCTATTGAGTTAGTAGAGCAAGAATTGTAAAAGAGATATGGCATGTCAAGGTGAGGGGTTGGAATATAAAGTAAAGTTGGAGGATTTGTCATTAAAATAATAATAATAATAATAATAATAATAAAATAAAAAAAAAAAAAATGAAAGTTGTAAATTGCTGAGTTGTGGATGGGTGAAAGGTGTTGATAAAAATAAAGTATAGGCCCGTATTATATGGCCTCATACTTATTGATTAAAAAAAAAAAAAAAAAAAAAAAAAAAAAAAATCTCTTAGAACAATAAGTTGCTCTACTAATCCTTTAGAATTTTGTATTCCTTTTTCCTTCAATTGTTTAAACCCTCACCCATGGCCCCATTACAACCTATATAAGACCTTTTGATCCAAGTAGTGTGCAAATCAATGGTGTGAATATGTAGTAGCAAGATCAAGCATATGGTTTCATCCAAGTAATGATATTTGTCAAGAGATCTAATTTGAAATTCCCATGTTAATGAAAGCTATATTTTTTGGGAGTGTATGCCATGGTGAGATTTTGAAGTTGAAATATAGTTGAGCTTGCTAACCTTAATCATGATTATGTTGCATAGGCATTTGCCACACTACTTATTGATATTCAAGTTGAGTACTCTTGTGAATAAGTGATTAACATTTAAGTTAAAACTTGTTTAGACTTATCTTAATGCTTGTTCTAACCTTGACACTAAAAGTAGCAAGTTTTCTGAGGTAAATGTTGGAAGGGTCAAGATGTTCAAGCGATGCTTGTAGTTTTATTTTTCTTGAGGATAAGCAAAAGCTAAGTTTGGGGGTATTTGATGAATCCAATAATATCCACATTTAGGAGCAATAACCTGAATGCAATTAGACATTTAAATTCTCTATATGTGGTAATTTACTCTTCTTTTCTCTTTTCCATAGGAAACAGCCTAAAAGCAGCTAAACGAAGCAGATTCAAGATTTACTCCAGACTGTGAGGATGATACACAGGAAGCTGCAGAACACAAGTCGACTGGTCCTTCAACGACAGTCGACTGAACAAAATGGGATTGAGTTCCGAAGCTACGCAGTATAGTCGACTCACTCAAAAAGACAGTCGACTTGACTGACTAATTTTGAATCTCCAGAATTCACGAAACAGTCGACTTATTCTAACACCAGTCGACTGGCATTCAGCGGGAGTTAAAGAATAAGAACAGTTGAAGATTCATCCTCATCCAAATCCGAATCAAAGTGAGCTGCCAAAATCCAGGAAATAGATATGGAATGACTGCAAATAACAACTCTCCAACAATCAAAGTTTTAAACCCGGGTTTGGCAAGTAAGAAGATCGACTCAATCCATATCCGATGCGTGAAGAGATAAGAATTGGGAGTTTAAGATCTGCAGATAAGGGCAAGAGAAACTATAAGAAGAAGAGGGGAACCATACACCAGAGATCATCTATCATCGACCATCTATCAATCAAGCATTGATCTATCAGCATCGAATAAGGAAGGAGATCAAGTGCACTGAAGGACAAGATCAAGTCGACTGAGAAGCAGTTCAAGTCGACTTCAAGGCTGAAACATCATAAAAATCAGTGTTACTTCTTTTTCTCTCTAGTTTTGTTTTTATTGTAGAATCATGAATTCTAAATGTTTAGTCAATAAAAGTTGTATTATGTGCAACTAATTTCATTGTTGGGTAGATTGAAACCGTAGTCATGTAATGTTTATAATCTTCTAAAAACACTAATTCTATCACTTATTGATTAAACCTGGTTGTCTTGATCAAAAATTATAATATGAATCAGCATTTGTTAGAAAGTTCGTCAAATCAGTCGACTGAGAGCTAGTAACAATCGACTGATCTGAAGAACCTGATATTATCAAGTTGGCTTATTATAAAATTGACTTTGTTATATGAGTATAGAGATGACCCATATCTTGTGCTCATACTTGTAACACAGGAATCTTTAGGTTCTTGGTTTAATCAACTTGAGGGATCTAAATTTGATACCAACTTCTAGAACTTTGAGTGTTTGTTATTTCCATCGTACCTATGCTTTCTTCAAGTACAACTTAGTAGATACCATGCTAAATACTTAAGGAAAGAAATAAATTAGAGTAGATACCATGCCTAATTCTTGGCCTAGGGAAATCTTAACTTTAAGGAGTAGATACCATGCCCTTAAATGAACAAACATGAGTGATCAAAGTAGTGTAGAAGTTAATTTAGCATTCGTGACTATAGGTGGAAATCAACCCCAACTACTTTAATAGATATTTGTGATTCAAATTGAGAACTGCTTGATCTAACTTTAATTCTCTTTTCCTTTCAATTAGACTTTAGAACAAAACTTTATGATTTCTGTTTATTGATTAGTGAGTTAATTACTGCAATCTCTGTGGGATCGACCCTTGCTTTTCACTACGCTTCTATAAACGATTCATACACTTGCGAGGTTTTAATTTGTGTCTAGTTCATTTGTTTATTTAGATAGCTGAGACTTACAACAACATGGTCGGTGGCAAGAATGCTCGGCAGCGTGTGCCGAGGTCCACTTTTTCCATGTAACAATTTTTTCCATGTAACATGGTCGGTGGAAAGAACGTTCAGCAGCGTGTGCCGAAGTCTACTTTTTTCATGTAACATGGTCGGTGGCAAGAATGCTCGGCATCATAGGAAACGTAGGAAACGTCAGGCTGAGTTGGTGACTGCTGAACTTCTGACAGATGTGACAGTCATTAATGCGATGGCTGCTGATCTTTCTGACTACTCTGACAGATGTGTCGGCCATTAATGCGATAGTACGGCTAGGCGCGGTAAATAATGTGACGTTTCAGGTCATTTTGTTGCCTTATGTAAATGGGCCGGCTCTGTGGGCCCATTAACCTCGTTTCGTGTGCCAAGCTCTATAAAACTTCACCCCCCCTCTCATTTCTCACTTCTCCGAATTTTACTCAGGCGGTAATTTCTATTAGTGAGAGCTCACGGTGATCGTCGATTACTTTTCTGGTGAAAATTCCGACCGTTTCTATCAACTCAAAGGTAATTTATACTTAGTCATTTTTCAAGTATAAATATGTCTCTTTCTCCTATCTCTGAGCCCTTCCCTTCTGCCACCGAATTCCCTTCTCCGAGTCGCTAAGATAAAGGCAAGAAGGTATCCGGTTGAGACAGTATAGTGGAGGATCCGAAGCGCATGGGGCCGTTCGGCAGGTATCCAGGGCCACTGACCATGGGAGGGGGAGAGCCTTCGAGGAAAATGAGGCAAGGGAGACCTCCGAGGCCGATGAAACGGTATCGATCCTTAGCCTGGAGGATTTTAGTGATCTGGAGTTGCTTCCAAATTCCGGAGGAGTACGAGCTTATGCTGTGGGGTCCCGGGGTTAGGGCAAATTTACCGATGCCAGTAAACATGTGTTTCTGGCCAGTTGATGCCTTCATCGCCGGTGCTCAGCTACCTCTCCACCCGTTTGCGATCCAAGTGCTGAGGTGGTTTGGGGTCAGCCCCATCAACTGATGCCGAATGCGTGGAGAGTTATCAATAGGTTCGTACTCCACTGCCAAGCGGCTGGGATTGAGCCGGAGCTGAGGGTACTCCGAACTGTCTACCGGCTTCATCAGCAGAACCGGTCAGAGTTCCGGTACTACCTAGCTTCGAGGCACGGAGGTCGGCTCGTCGTCTGCCCCGACTCCATGAAGCACTGGCAGGATATGTACCTCATAGTGCGGAGTGCAGAGGCGTGGCCCATACCTACCAGCTTCGTGGAGGAGGTGTCAAGGCAAGTGCGAGATTCGCCGGTGCTCCACCCTCAAGAAGAAGAGGCAGTGTAGACTCTTCTAGACAGGCCGAAGTACGACTGGAGAGAGCTGACCGAAGACATTCTCTTTAGGGGAGGGCTCAGCTGCGTAGATCCCAGTACGCAGCTCTTTCTTCGTTCATTTTTTTTCTTTTTACTTATTCCAACTTGTGTCTTTAACCGGCTTCTTATTCGATTCAGAGGCAATGGATTTCGACACGGTGATGGCGCAGAGGGCCGCCCTCGGCAGTAAGGCGCCGAAGAAGCGCAAGAGGGTCTCCACCAAGCTGCCGCCCGCGAAGGCTCCGAGGGGCGCGAGCATAGCCGAGGGGGTGAAGCCTCTGGCTGTGGTGACCCCGACCCCGACCCCGACCGCAGGAGCAGCCTCGGTGTCGATTGCGACAGAGGACTTCCCGATCTCCGCAGCTCTCGGGATGGAGACGCCACCACTGATGGTGACGGCCGAGGAGCTCCTGATTGAGGAGCACAAGAGGATCTACATTCCGGGCTGGCAGGTTCGGAAGCATGATGGGTTCCTCGGCGACTCGTTGGCGAGTATGCATGTGGTCAAACACCTGGCGACGCCAAAGGACCGAGCCATCATGGAGGCCGGTCTGGCAGGTGGCGACGCTATCGAGATCGCGCGCTCGGCAGTTTCGGTAAGTGTCGAATTTCTGCCTTTGTTGGTTACTTTTGCTTTTGATTTCTCTAACTCTTTGCACTTTTTTGTTGTTTTGTTGTAGATCATCGTCCACTTCGGTCATCTTTCGGAAAAGATGATGGAGTTGGAGAAGGAGCTGAAGCAAGAGACCGACCGGGCTCGGGCCGAAAAGGTTCGAATGGGCACTGAGCTCGGCAAGCTGATGGTCGAGCTCGAGGGGAGGTCGACGAGGCTCGAGTACCTCGAAGATCTGGTCGCGAAGCTCGAGGCTGACCTTCTGCAGCAGAAGGAGGAGTCGACAAAGCAGCTGGCCGAGGCGGCGATGATCAAGGACGCCGCGGTGAAGGGGGCCAAAGAGGCCACCATGGCGAAGGCGCAGGGCTTCCTTGCCCAAAACATGGCCAAGGCCTATGCCCAAGCCATCTCTCAGGTGTCGGAGCGATACCCTGAGGTGGACTGCTCGGGGTGGAGGCTGTTCCCGAGCCATGTCGAGGGCTTCGACCCTGAGTCGGAGGGAGAAGAAGAAGAAGGCAATGATGAGGACGACCACGAGGTTGAGGTCGTCGACGAGGTGCAGATCACCGAAGTAACCCCGCTGGCAATTCAGCCCCCATCGGGGGGGTCCGTCTCCATCCACTCTCGACGCCCCGGGAAAGAGGTCGACCCTTGAATTCACCTCCTCTTGTTTTCTCCCCCTCTTTTTTTTGTCTTGTCCTGTATTGCCTAATTGCGGACTGGCTACCGCATTTTTTGTGATGAATGAAAGAAACTTTTGAGCTCGGCCCCATGTCGCCTTTGAATAACCCCCCCCCCCCTTTTTTGTTTGCTTGAAATTGGCCTAAGTGTTTAGACAAAAAACTTTTGCTTTAGTGCATGTAGCTTTTATTCAGGGGTCGGACGAGGAGTGAACCTGTGACTATTTACTGAGCCCCGTTGTTTGCTTTGATCTTTTCAGCTTGCGGAGGCGACCCACTTAGCCGAACCCACTCGCTCCGGGGAGGAGTTTGGTTCCGAGGATAGCTTGGGGTCGACGAGGCTGAGTTTGGCCAGGTGCCGAGAGCGCCTTTATGAGGTCGAGTTGGGGTTGCGCAGGGCTGAGAGCGAGCGGAACCATTTGCAGGTGATCTTGAGCCAACGGGACATCGAGATTCAGCGACTAGAGGATCGGCTCGCCGATATCCCCCCTGTGGACGAGGAGGATGGCTCGTCGACAGCCTTTACCAACGAGCTAAGGTTGAAGTGTCTCCAGCTCTCTCTGTCGAAGATGACAGCGGAGAGGGACGATATGCTCACCGAAGTGCACCACTTGCAGATCGTGGAGGCCGAACTTTTGGCGGAGGAAGAGGAGCTGACCAAGGCAGTGGGCAGGCTGATGACCGAGTGTGACGAGCTGACGGCGGAGGTCGATGCATTGAAAAGAGCCACAGTGGATAGGGGCATCGAAGTCACTCACCTCCGTCGGATTATCGCCAGTCGCCCCAGCATTCCGAGCTCCGTCGTGCCTTCTCGCTTCGAGGTAGACGCAGGAGACGAGTCTCTGAAACAGAGGATCGCTGAGTTGGAGGTTGAAGTGGCTCGCCTAAAGCCGCACTTGGGGCCAATTAATGTCAGGAGCACTTCATGCACTCGCGAGGAGGGTGAGCGAGGCATTTCGTTTTATGAGCTCGCGACACGTTCTCCCGTAGGTCGACCAAGTCCGGGTGATGCCCAACGTGGTGTGGCGATTTCATCGAGCGGAGCATCCGTCGGCGCAACTGTCACGAGCAGCACCGAGGACACTTCTCAATTCGCCGGTTTAGGGACGAGTGTCAGGGTCAAGCATCGCCACCCTCGGGTGTCTTTGAAGTGAAATATCCCTGCACCATGGCAGCGCTGAAGATTTTTTGTTTTCCAAGTTTTGTATTTCGTTTAAGTGTAACGAGTCGGCGTTGTAGTTTTTGCTTTTGGAAGTCTTGTAGCTCGGTTGTAAAGAAGATGCCGCTTTGTAATTATCTCCCCGCACTTAATCGAAATGACGTTTTTTCGTTCTTGAACTTGTGCGTTTTTGAACCCTTTCTGTTGCTGTGTTACTCGTGGCTATCTTTAGCGTGCCGAGGTCCGGAGCTAGACTTACGCTCGTTTGGGCCTCGGTGCCAAGAGGGCTCGGCAATGTGTGCCGAAGTTTAGAGCAAGATTTTTGCTTGTTTGGGCGTCGGCACCAAGAGCGCTCGACTAGGCGTGCCGAGGTCCAGGGCAAGGTTTTTGCTTGTTTGGGTGTCGGTGCTAGGAGCGCTCGACTAGGTGTGCTGAGGTCCAGAGCAAGGTTTTTGGCTTGTTTGGGCGTCGGTGCCAAGAGCGCTCGGTAATGTGTGCCGAAGTCTAGAGCAAGACTAGCGGGCCGAGCACTGCTTCGAACCTCTTGGCTCGTGAATCCATGAGAGCGAGTTTCTTGCAGTGGAGAGCCGCCTATTGGAGGATTACTTCAACTTTAAACGAACTATAAGAACCAGAGGTTAGCTCCTCAGAGTCCTGGGCATGGGTCGACGATATACGAGATTCTAAAGGTGATTTCATAGTCTAGTATTTGATCAAGGACTAGGGCTGTCGTGGACCTTCGACTTCGCCTTGTGAAAAAATGAGGACTGTCTAGGCTGGGAATTCACCGAAGCCTGTAACAAGTTCCTGTTTAAAGCTGATATCTTCTCTTGAGGAAACACGAAGAATATAGCAAATTCATATCAATGACCATCCAACCACGAGGATCAAGAGATGCAAGGTGCCAAGACTAGCATACGAATGGTAGACCTAGCATCAGCTTCTCCCATGTTTAGTTTAGTTGTAAGGATTTCGCGCGTGGCGGTGAAACGAGAGTATATTTCAACGGTTGTGGGAGCAATTCCGAATGGCGAACTACTTCTAGCTCGCTTAAGAACGAGCTTGCGAAGCAGAGTCGAGCCAAGTGTTGGACTTCAAACTCGTCGTTTGAGTATGTTTCAACGGTTGTGGGAGCAATTCCGAATGGCGAACCACTTCTAGCTCGCTTAAGGACGAGCTTGCGAAGCGGAGTCGAGCCAAGTATTGGACTCCGAACTCATCGTTTGAGTATATTTCAACAATTGTGGGAGCAATTACGAATGGCGAACCACTTCTAGATCGCTTAAGAGCGAGCTTGCGAAGCGGAGTCGAGCCAAGTGTTGGACTCCAAACTCGTCGTTAGAGTTTGTTTCAATGGTTGTGGGAGCAATTCCGAATGGCGAACCACTTCTAGCTCGCTTAAGAGCAAGCTTGCGAAGCGGAGTGGAGCCAAGTGTTGGACTCCAAACTCGTCGTTAGAGTTTGTTTCAACGGTAGTGGGAGCAATTTTGAATAGCGAACCACTTCTAGCTCGCTTAAGAGCGAGCTTGCGAAGCGGAGTCGAGCCAAGTGTTGGACTCCAAACTCGTCGTTTGAGTATGTTTCAACGATTGTGGGAGCAATTCCAAATGACGAACCACTTCTAGCTCGCTTAAGAGCGAGCTTGCGAAGCAGAGTCGAGCCAAGTGTTGGACTCCGAACTCGTCGTTAGAGTTTGTTTCAACGGTTGTGGGAGCAATTCCGAATGGCGAACCACTTCTAGCTCGCTTAAGAGCGAGCTTGCGAAGCGGAGTCGAGCCAAGTGTTGGACTCCGAACTCGTCGTTTGAGTATAAAGAAGGTAAAAACAGAGAGATACAAGCAATTCACAAGTAAGATATGAAGAAAAATGTTCTTTATTGAAAACTAATACTCGGCTGCTTCTAAGTTGCGAGCTGTTATTACATTGGAGAAATAAAGAAGCAAAAGTAAAATACAAGTGAAGGGAATGGAACGGTTCGACATCTGACGGTACTCGTAGAGGCGTTCATGCGCTCTCTTGGTACTTCAAGAGATGGTCGGCAGTCCAAGTCCTGGGAATCTCTCTTCCTTCAAGGTTTTCTGGACGGTATGTCCCGGGCCGAACTACTTTGGTGATCTTGTAGGGTCCTTCCCAATTTGGGGCTAGCTTGTTCTTCTTACTGGAAAATGAGATAGCTAACTTTCTGAGGACCAAATCCCCTTCTTTGAGGTTGGTGGGACGAACCCTCTTGTTGTAGGCCAGCTCGACTATCCTTCGGTAGCTTTGTTGGCAAATTGAAGCTCTTTCACGGAGCTCATTAATCAAATCCCAATTCGTCCAAAAATCTCTGGCGTTCTGCTCTTCTTCATAGGCAATGAGGCGAGGAGAGGGTACACCGACTTCCAAGGGGATCACAGCTTCAGACCATAGGTGAGATTGAATGGCGACTCTCCTGTAGGGGTCCGTTTTGTTGTGCAGTAACTCCATAGTACGTTAGGGAGCTGATCAACCCATAAGCCTTTAGCGGACTTATCCAACCGCTTCTTAATATCGGAGAGGATTTGTCGGTTGGCATTTTCTACTTGACCATTTGACTGTGGGTGGGAGATGGAGGAGAAGCGTTGTTGGATGGCAAGGTCTTCACATAGAGCTCGGAATGTGGCCCCTGTAAATTGTGTTCCATTGTCGGTTATGAGGACCCGAGGGACACCGAACCTGCAGATGATGTTCTTCCAGAAGAACTAAAGGACTTTTTTCTCGGTGATTGTAGCCAAGGGCTCAGCCTCTATCCACTTCGAGAAGTAGTCGATTGCCACGACTAAAAATTTGAGTTGGCCGGGAGCTGGTGGAAACGGCACTAGCAAATCCATCCCCCACATTGCGAAAGGGATCAGACTTGATAGGGAAGCGAGGTGAGCTTGGGGTAGGCGACGAATGTTGGAATACTTTTGACAAGAGCTGCATTGCCGAACGTGTCACTCGGCATCTTATAAGAGGGTAGGCCAGAAATATCCATAATTCAATACCTTCCGGGCAAGGGATCTGGACCCTGAATGTGCTCCGCCTATGCCTTCGTGAAGCTCTTGTAAGGCGTATGTGGCTTGTTCGGGGGAGAGGCACCTCAGATAAGGTCTACCGTCAACTTGTGTGAAGGAGCGTTTGTACTAGATCCCCTCAACAAGGGTGTACCGCTTCGCTCTGGTTCTGACTCGACGAGCTTCTTTAGGGTCTTCGGGGAGGAGCCCATCCCTTAGAAATTCTACTAGGGGTTTCATCCAATTATCTTGAAGTTGAACCGGCAGTGACTCCATTAAGTCAGAAGTTTCTTCTTCTATGCTTGGCCTCAGGAGCACTTCAACCAAGACGGTCTGCTCGAGACCTTGGAGGGAGGAAGAGGCTAACTTGGAGAGGGCATCTGCTTGGGCATTTTCCTCCCTGGGGATTCGCCGAATAAGTGCCTCTTCGAATAGAGCCATGAGATTTTGGACCTTGGCCAGATACTTGACCATTCGGTCATCTCGCGCTTCATACTCGCCCAAGACTTGATTCACGACCAGATGAGAGTCACTAAATATGCGGAGGCGTTGTGCCCCTGTTTTGCGGGCCATTCCGAGACCGGCTATAAGGGCTTCATACTCCGCTTCATTGTTGGAGGCCTTGAAGTTGATGCAGAGGGAGTATTGAAGAACGAAGTCATCTGGGCCTGCCAGAATGACCCCGGCTCCGCTCCCTTCAGTGCAAGAGGATCCATCTACATATACGGTCCATATAGGAGGTCTGTTTGCCGCTTGACTGACCTCGGAAATAGTGCTCTCAACTATGAATTCAGCTAAGGCTTGAGCTTTGATTGCGGTCCGAGGCTGATATGATATATCATACTGGCTCAGCTCGATCGACCACTTCATGAGACGGCCAGAGGTCTCCAGCTTGTGCAGAACTTGCTTCAGCGGTTGGTCGGTAAGAACGACAACCGAGTGAGACTGGAAATATGGGCAAAGCTTCCAAGCTGCCATAACCAAGGCGTATGCCATCTTCTCTAGCCTTGGATAACGAAGTTCGGCATCCCGAAGTACCTTGCTTACGTAATAGATGGGCTTCTGAGCCTTGTCTTCTTCCCTCACCAAGACAACGCTGAGGGTTTGCTCGGAGGCAGCTAAGTAGAAGTAGAGTGTTTCCCCGGGGATAGGCTTGCTGAGGAGAGGGGGGTTGACTAGATAGGCTTTAAGCTGATCGAACGACTCCTGCTGTTGTTGACCCCATTTGAAGCCCTTAGCCCCCCTGAGAGCCTTGAAGAAGGGAAGACACTTCTCCCTGACTTGGAAAGGAAGTGCCCTATAGCTGCGAGGCACCCGGTTAGTTTCTGAACTTCTTTCACATTTTTGGGAGGAGCCATATCCAGTATGGCTTTGATCTTCTCGGGGTTGGCTTCGATCCCTCTTTGGCTGACCATGAAGCCTAGGAATTTCCCCGACGAGACTCTGAACACACACTTGTTTGGATTGAGCCTCATATCATGTTTCCTTAATACATCAAATGCCTCCTGCAGATCGGTGACATGGTCGGCCCCACAGATGCTCTTCACAAGCATATCATCAACATACACCTCCATGTTGCGGCCAATCTGATTTTGGAAGACTTTGTTAACGAGGCGTTGATAGGTGGCACCTACATTCTTTAACCCGAAAGGCATCACCCTTTAGCAGTAGAGGCCCTAATCGGTAACAAAGGAGGTCTTCAGGATATCCGGGGGGAACATGCGGATTTGATTGTATCCGGAGAAAGCATCCATGAAGCTGAGAAGCTTATGGCCCGAAGTGGCATCAATCAGGGTGTCGATGCTTGGAAGAGGGAATGGATCTTTGGGGCATGCTTTATTCAGGTCCGTAAAATCGATGCAAATTCTCCAGCTCCCGTTGGCTTTCTTTACCATCACAACATTTGAGAGCCATTCGGGATAATTGACCTCCTGTATGAACCGAGCCTTAAGGAGCTTGTCCACCTCTTCTTTTATAGCTTGTTGGTGCTCGGGAGCAAATTTGCACCTCTTCTGTTGAACCGGTTTGGACCCCGGTGCAACACTCAGGTGGTGGACGAGGAGCTCTATGGAGATTCCTAGCATGTCGGCAGCCGACCATGTGAAGAGGTCACAGTTCTTTCTAATACATTGGACTATGTCTGAGCTTAGGGCAGATAGGAGGGTCTTGCTGATAAAGAACTTGCGGTTCGGATCTTGCTCAGAGAAGAGCACTTCCTCCAATTCATCCACCAGCTCGGACGTTGGTCGGACACCATCCTGGGGGATTTCAAGAGTTTCGAGGGAGAGGACTGGACCCTCGGTAGAGGTCATGTAGCATTTGCGGACCATTTCCTGACTGCCTCTTACTTTCCCTACTCATGCCCGGGTGGGGAACTTCATCTTGAGGTGATAAGCGGAAGGGACGGCTTTGAGAGCAGCTAGGCCGGGTCGGCCTAGGATCACATTATAAGCAGCGGGGACATCGACGACCATGAAGTCCATCGGCTCCGTTCGGGTAGTAGGAGTTTTTCCAGAGGTTACGTCGAGGGTGATCACCCCTTCAATAGTCACTGGCACTCCCGTGAACCCATGGAGTGTGTAGCCGGCGGGCTTAAGTCTGTCCCGGGATAGCTTGAGTCCTTTAAAAGCAGCGAGGAAGAGGATGTTAATGGAGCTGGCATTGTCCACCAGGATCCTCTCCACTTTAAAATTCGCCATATGGAGGTTGATGACTAGTGCATCACAATGGGGGGTTCGAACACCCTCAAGGTCTTCATCTGAAAAAGTGACCGGTACTTCGAGGCCTTTGGTGGGGGGCATGCCATGTACTGAGTTAACTTTCCTTATGAAAGCTTTTCGAGAGGAGTTGGAGGTGCCTCCCATGGGGCCTCCATGGATGAGATGTAGGGTGCGTTCCTCTTCGAACTCCGGAGTTTCATCGCGTCGTTCAGGATGCTTGTTAGCCCCCCGAGGTGGAGGAGGGGATCAGTCCGGTCCTTTCTCACAAATTTGGCCAGCTGCCGCCTTTGGATGAGAGCCTCAATCTCGTTCTTCAAGGACTGACAATCATTGGTGTCGTGGCCATGGTCTCGGTGATAGCGGCACCACTTATCTTTGTCTCTCTTCTTGCCAGGGGTGTTCATCTTTGGGGCAGGAGGTATCACCCCTTCATTCTCAACTTCCATGAGAATAGTGGAAATGTTGGCGTTAAGAGGAGTGAATTTTTCGAATCTGGGGGGAGGGCGGCGCTGTCCGCCATTGTCCTTGTGGAGATTCTTAGCTCCCTCTTCTTCACCTGCCTTTCTTTTGGTTCCGGAGGAAGGCCCCTCAAAGGTGGGGCGATGCTCAGCTTCCTCAGCTCGGATATACTTCTCGCTCCGGAGAAGGAGGTCGGAGAAGTTCTGCGGGGGCTTCTTGGCGAGGGAGGACCGAAGGCTGGAGTTAAGGACATTCGATTGGAATGCTGCTGCAGCGACCGACTGATCGAGGGAAGCGATGGACCTGGCTTCTGCAATGAACCTTTTCACATAGTCTCTCAGCTTCTTACCCTTCTTCTGTTTGAGGTAGAGTAGGGAAATGCTGGTCTTCTCAGTTCGACGGCTACTCACGAAGTGGGTGACGAAGAGGGTCTCAAATTGCTCGAAGGAGAATATTAAGGATGGGGCGAGGCGAGAGTACCATTCCTGGGCTGGACCCTTGAGAGTAGCGGGGAAGGTCTTGCACAGCAGAGCATCGGAAGCTTGGTGGATTAGCATGAGGGTCTTAAAGCTTTTGATGTGGTCCACAGGGTCGGACTCCCCAGAATAAGTCTCGAATTGTGGAGGCTTGAAGCCTATTGGAACGGGCACCTTCATGATGGTTCGAGAGAAAGGAGGTCGGCTCGGACGGAGGGTCCTTCCTCTAAGCTCTTCTTCTCTGTCTAGATGACCCAAGCGCCTCTTCATTTCATGGAGACGACGGTGGACAGTATCATCCCTTCGACGATATTCAAATAAGCCTCTGGACTCATCTTCATACGAGGGAGAGCGGGGGCTACGACGATGGTAGCTCCGAGAGTGGCGAGGACTAGGAATGTGCTGGGGGTTGCTAGGAGCTAGGGGAGGAGTTAGGAACCGTTGGCGAAGACTTTGGACCGGAGGAGGAGTGGGGATCCTCCGAGCATTGTTATTGTTGGGTCGGAGATTGAGGGCTTGTAAGATGGTTGCTTGGAATTGCTGGAACTCGGCACGAGTGATGGGTGCATCATCGTTCCTCAGAGGTCGCTGACCATCAAGAGAGTGAGGTCTTCTCCTATAGTGGCCGGGGGACCCTCTCCGCCCTCGGCGAGGGGGGGACCTTCTGTGTTCTCGGGGATAAGGAGATCGCTCATTTGGACGTTGTTGGCGGGAGGCTCCCTCTCGGGCCTGACTTTCATCCAAACAGCGGCGAAGATCCTCTTCCTTCTGCCGATTGAGGATGGTATTGTGGAGATCATCGGAAGCTCGGGGGTTGTGGGATGCCATGGAATCGGTAGAGGGATTGTGTATGGAGACGTGGTCATGTTAGAGAGGTTGTTTCGGAGGATTGGGACGGCAGCCCCCTGCACCGGCATTCTGGGGACCGGTTTGATCGCAAGGGGGTTGAAGATTCTGAGGAGGGAGTTGGTCTTACTGCGGGGCTTGGTCGGGTTGAGGAGGGAGTCCCTGTGGCTGGACCGTTTCTAGAGGGTTCTCTTGTTGAGGAGTAGGTCCACGGTTGGACCCCCTAAATCTAAGTTTCTTTGGAGGCATGGCTGGGTAGGATCTGACCAACGGGAAGAGGAAGGGCTGCTATTCGTTGGTTCCCACAGATTGTGCCAATCTGTTACCGCTAAATCTGGTGTGGGGGCAAACAGACAGTATTTGTGGATTCTTAGGGAAACTGAGTAATCGAACCTTAACCTTCTCCGCCGGAGTTTGACCGTTGATTCCCGCCGTTCATCTGCAAAAAAGTGCGAGACACCGGGGTTGATCCCGGCGACGCACCCTCCGACGCTCAAGTCAGTAATCAGGAAAGATTATGAGAGAGCGTAAATTGGCAAAAGTTTGATTACCTCTTAATGGTGGTGGATGGGGGGTGTTTATAGCCGCCTTTGGGATCAGATTAGAAATGAAATCCCTAATTCCCAGTGAAAGGATAAAGCAAATCAGGGCCGTTGATTGAATACAATCAGAAACCCTAATTCTATCTTGCTGGACTGGATTTGCTGCGGGTTAGGACCCGTACCTAGTTGAGATGGATCCGTTCGCGAGTTGTTGGGTCTCTGGAGAGAGGACCCAGTACCCACTTCAGACCCGTTTATATGTGAAATTACCATTTTACCCTTAGGCTTTGAGATTCGCGCCCGATTTGGACGGTTCCGATTTAGCCCTTATTTTTAGCCATATCAAATAGAATTTCTATAAAATGAAATCGAGTTTATTAAAAAGAGTTGCAAAATTTTTCAAGTATATTTGAGATACAAAAATGAAAATTGAGACAGAAAGATGAATAATATGAACTTCAAAATCTATTATTTAAGAATAGATCTTTCTTTTATTAAGAAGAGTAAAATATTAATTTGTGAAGTGATTTCTCTTGAAGAGAATTACACACTTTTTTTATTTAAAGAATATTTTGAAGTAAGTTGAGACACTGTAAGAGTTTGAATTTGTTGATAAAATTTCATGCGATGAAATTGTGTTCTTGAAAGAAATTATTTGCTTATAAAGATTATGAATGAATAAATAGATCATGAATAGTGACAAGATCTTGATCGTTTGTGAATAAGTTGAAGATGAAAATATCTAAGTTTAAGACATGTTTATTGAAGGGTATGTGTACCCATGGATTCTCGTATATGAAAAGGTTGTGATTTAGAGTTAGTGAGACCTCAGGTTCCGGCACTATTTAATTGAAAAGAGTTGAGATATATTTGAGATGTGGCCATGGAGCTATCTCCTATTTGTTGATTAGGTCCGGTAGGAGGTAAAACTAATTCTAGGTTTGGAAATTTATACATGTCTTGAACTAAATAATTAGGCACATAAGTGAAGATGTAGTAAACCTGGGCAAACGTAAGTGGGGCCCTCTATATAGTCGGGCGGTGGATTCAGGGACTATAGACCCAGTCGGGCGGTGGATTCCGAGACTGTGGTTGCTTCGTAGGAGATGACCTTTTATTTTAAATCCGGGACTATGCGTAGTTGGGCATATAGTTTACCGTTCTCCAATGTATATACGTATACCAGGGCTAGAGGGGCACTTGCAGGATGATTCACACGATGAGGGATCTGTTATAACGGTCGGGCGGTGGATTCCGGGGCTGGGATCCATATTCGTGGAATGATCTAAACCTTGTCTTATTACTGGGTAGTTCTCATGGCAAGGGACCGAACCCTTAAAATGTGGAGTACGTAGGTGCTTGCCCTCGGACCTATGTAGTATGGGATGCATAGAATCCAAACAAGTATGCATTAGTGTCATCCTAGTATAAAATGTGTGCATTAGGCATTAAGACATCGCATACACTTACATGTTTAGAAATATCACTTCTGACACTTTATTGTTCATTCAAATTGTGGTTTGTTAAAGTATGAAATCGTTATATGTATAGCATAGAGTGGATGGTCGAGTATAACATTTTTGTCAATTGTAAGTGACTGACGTGCCCACAGCTAATATGCAGGTAATGGACATTTTCTTGAAGAAGTAAAGATGTTATGTTGCAGTTGATGACTTACATTGATAAAATTATACAAATTGTATATTATTTTCATTTTTGTATCTTCCGTTGTGTAAACAAATTGTAAAGAACCTTGATGTTGTTGAAAAGTTTAAATTTTCTTGTAAAATTGTACGAAGTGAAGTGTAAAGATCCTGTGGAATCTCGAATTCGGTCTTATTTGGAATTCGGGACATTACAGATGGTATCAGAGCATGCTTCACAAGTAGTACAAATTTATAAGGAACAACACCCTAGAGTGGACATTAGAGTGTGAGTTTCAACTTATAGAGATTTAAACTTATGTTTGTGTTGCTCTATGAGATGACATTTTTCTCCTCCTTTTCCCTATAAGATGGCCAATCAGCATGATCCCCAGAATGAGGCGCATTGGTTTGTCCCCTTCGAGGATGAAGAGGAAGAACCAATGGAAGAAGAAGAGGATCCAGAAGAAGAGGAAGAAGCAGAATTAGTGGGGATAGAAGAAGAACTCCCCGAGTCCCGGGAGATTACTCCACCTCCGCCTGATCTCCCTGAAGAATCCTCAGACGAAGAACTCGTTCCAAATGACCCAAATGATATTGTTGCTTCTCTTCGATGAGAATTGGATGCTCAAAAGTGGAGAGTTAACCACTTGGAATGGCAATGGGCAGAAGACAAGGAGCGCATCCAGGAGCTGAGCTTTCAAGTGTGCGAGCTCGAGAAGGTCCAGCACGTGAATGATCGACACTTTGCCAAGTTGGATCACCTCACTCGCTGGGACAAGCAAGAGCGGCAACAGAGCTTCGAAGATATGAGGAAAGAAATCCAGGAACTACGGGAAAAACTCAGAGAAGCCAAAAGAAACCGTAGAATTTAGGATGTTTTCTATAATGGATGTATTGGAAAAAAGTTTTTTTCTTTCTAAATGTAAAAAGTTTTATTTTGGAATGAATAAATTTTGTTGAAGCGATGTTATTTGTGTTATTTATGATGATAATAATAAGTTTTATGACTCGGAAATGACACAAAGGATCATGAATGGCGAAGAGCATAACGGTGAAAATGGGCTAGATCTGCAGATCGAACTAGCTCGGGTATATCAGGCCTTAAATGCTGTCACCGCAAACATTGCTGGAAATAGGGGACCAGGGCCAGCAGTGCATGTTCCCGAGGCAATCAGGTTGGTTGAATCATTCAAAAGGATGAAGCCACCTGTGTTCGAAGGTCAGGCAAATCCAAACGCAGCTGACGACTGGATCAGACAGATCGAGACAGTTTTTGATGTACTAGAAACCCCAGAGGCGAGCAAGGTGAAATTGGCCACCATCCAACTAGAAAAGCATATAGGTGTTTGGTGGCAATCGCTGAAAAGGACTTTGGGCAATGTACAAATTACTTGGGAGGAGTTTCTTGATGAATTCAGGAGTCATTACTTTCCATTGGACGTTTAGGATAAGAAGGCAATGGAATTTCTGGGCTTGCAGCAGGGCGATATATCTGTGCGGGAATATGAGACCAAGTTCAACCAGCTCTCAAGGTACGCGCCTGAAATGGTACAGGATGAAGCCAAGAAAGCGCAGAAATTTGAGCAAGGACTGAAGCCTAGCTTGAGAACCCGCATCATATCCGTGGGCATCCACAGATTTGAGAAGCTGGTCAGAAGGACTGCCATCACTGAGTCAGACATTAACCAGTTTCAGGCAGTACAAGTCAAGCGGAACATTTGGAGCATGGGCAAGAGGCCTATGGCGCCGAGCAATTTCTGGAGTCAGCCCTCAGCGCAGCATTTCAAACCAACTGGAGCTAATGCTGTTGTAGTGACTGGCAGGGTACCCACTTGCTACAAATGTGGAGAGACAGGCCACATATCTTCTGGGTGTACCAAGCCACAGCCGATCAGGACCTGTTTTCTTTGTGGTAAGGAGGACCACATCAAGCAATTTTGCCCTCAACTTCAGTGGGGAGGACCGAGTCAGCAGCAGTCCAACCCAGGGCGAAAGCAGTTCCGGCAGGGGCGAGTGTTTGCTCTGACCGAGGCAGATGCTGATGTTGTAGACAACGTCATCACGGGTATGGGAGATGAAGCCTAGTTGTGTTATTGCTTTTTCCACTTATGTAATAAAATGTTATGTAATGAGAGTACTCTTATGTAACAGGAGACATTCAAATAAATAGAATAAAAGCATCAGTGTTATTTGATACGGATTCATCGCACACTTTTGTGTCACCCTCATTTACAAAACGATTGGGAGTTGAACCTAAAATTTTCCTGGCAAAGTGCTATCTGTGGCTACTCCGTTAGGAGAAAAATTGACTACCGATCGATATTATGAAGGGTGTGATCTTGAAATCGGAGGCAGACTTTTTGGCATCGACCTCATTGAGTTGGCAGTTTTTGGAGTCGACATCATTACTGGCATAAACTGGATGTCAATTTACAGTGCCACTATTAAGTGCAAGAGCAAAGAAGTTGTGGTGAAGGTTTTAGGAGGACAAGTAGTTACAGGTAAGAGGAAGTGTAAGCAGTTTGTAGCAGCTTTGTTAGAGCAGAAAGTTCCAGAAGAAGTGAAGCAGATCCCAGTTGTCTGAGATTTTCCAGCTGTATTTCTTGATTATCTACCAGGGCTTCCCCCTCATCGAGATGTGGATTTCTGCATCACTGTTTAACTAGGAAGTGCACCTATTTCCAAGGCACCATACAGAATGACATCGGTTGAGCAAGATGAGATCAAGAAGCAAATCGAAGAGTTGTTGAACAAAGGATTAATCAGGCCAAGTGCATCGCCATGGGGAGCCCCAGTTCTTTTGGTGAAGAAGAAGGATGGATCAATGAGGATGTGTATCGACTACAGGGAGTTGAACAAGGTTACAATACAGAACAAGTACCCAATCCCTCGAATCGATGATATGTTCGACCGTCTACAAGGAGCAGCTGTTTTCTCCAAGATAGACTTGCGGTCAGGATATCACCAAGTCCGAGTAAAAAAAGAAGATGTGCACAAAACTGTTTTCCGAACCAGGCATGGTCACTATGAGTTTCTATTCATGCCATTTGGAGTCACCAATGCACCGGTAATTTTCATGGACATGATGAACAGGGTTTTGCAGCCATTCATCGATTCTTCTATCATTGTATTCATCGATGACATATTGGTCTATTCCAAGTCAGAGGAAGAGCATGCCGAGCACTTAGCAGAGGTTCTAAAGAAGCTACAGGAGCATCAACTGTATGCGAAGCTGTCCAAATGTGACTTCTGGAAAATCGAAGTCGCCTTCTTGGGTCACATCTTTTCTAAGGAGGGAGAGGCTACTGACCCACAGAAGATTGAAGCTGTGAAAGATTGGCCAAGACTGACCACAGTGAAAGAGATTAGGAGTTTTATGGATTTAACTTGATATTACGGAAGATTCATTCAGGGTTACGCCCAGATAGTCATGCCACTCACAGGTCTTACAAGGAAGAACGTGAGTTTCAATTGGTCGGAGCAGTATGAAGCTAGCTTTCACGAGTTGAAGGGAAGATTGACTACCGCTCCCATTTTGACTTTGCCACGAGCAGGAGTCGAATATGATGTCTACAACGATGCTTCCCATCGCGGTTTGGACTGTGTGCTGATGCAAGAGGGAAAGGTAATAGCTTATGGGTCTGGACAGCTGAGACAATATGAAAAGAATTACCCAACCCATGGTCTGGAGCTGGTAATAATCATCTTTGCTTTGAAACAGTAGAGGCATTACGTGTACGGGGAGAAGGTCAACATGTACACAGATCACAAGAGTTTGAAATATATCTATCAGCAGAGGGACTAGAATATGAGGCAGAGGAGATGGTTAGAAGTGTTGGAAGATATCAGACCTGAGATCAAGTACCATCCGGGCAAGGCCAATGTTGTGGCAGATGCGCTCAGCAGAAAAGGTAGTTTGTCCAGCCTGATCACCACTCAGGAAAAGTTGGCAGAGGAGCTTGATTGAGCAAAGATTGAAGTGGTTTGGAAGGTTTGGGAGCTTCCTTAGTTCAATTAAGGATTCAACTCACTTTGAAAGACAGAATCATCGACAGTCAGAAGACAGATCCAGAGATCCAAAAGATGATAGAGCAGGTTGGTGTTGGCAAGTTAGCAGAGTTTCAAGTGAAGGATGCAGTGTTATGGTATGGAGAGCGGCTATCAAGCGGAGCTGAAGGAGAGTATTCTTCAGGAAACGCATGCTACCTTGTTGTCTGTGCATCTAGGGAGTACCAAGATGTACAAGGATATAAATCTATATTTCTGGTGGCCAGAGATGAAGCGTGATGTAGCTGAGTTTGTTGCCAAGTGTGCAGTTTGTCAGCAAGTCAAAGCAGAGAATCAGAAGTCCGGAGGTTTGTTGCAGTCTTTACCCATCCCATAGTGGAAATGGGATGGACTTCATCACACGTTTGCCCAAGTGTTCCAAAGGCAACGATACAATTTGGGTGATAGTGGACCGACTCACCAAATCGGCTCACTTTTTGGCGATGAAGCTTACTTGGTCAATGGAAAAGCTGGCAGAGATGTATGTTGGCGAGATTGTGAAGCTTCATGGAGTTCCGCTATCAATAGTATCCGATCGAGATGCGCGCTTCACTTCGCTTTTTTGGAGAAGTCTTCAAGCAGCTTTGGGGACGAAGACTAATTTTAGTACGGCCTTTCATCCTCAAACTGATGGGCAGACTGAGAGAGTCAACAAGGTGCTAGAAGATATGTTGAGATGCTGTGTGTTGGATTTCGGTGGCAGCTGGGAGAGGCATTTAGCTCTTGTGGAATTTGCCTACAACAACAGTTTCCAGGCAAGCATTGGGATGGCGCCGTATGAAGCTCTATATGGAAGGAAGTGGAGGACACCGGTTTGTTGGTTTGAAGTGGGGGAGCGGCAGCTGTATGGTCCAGAGATTGTGCAGCAGATCTCAGAAAAGATCGAGCTGATCAGGAAGAGGTTAGTTGACGCATAGAGCAGGCAAAAGAGTTACGCCGACAACCGGAGGAGAGACCTGAAGTTTGATGAAGGTGACTTTGTCTTCGTGAAGGTGTCTCCGACCAAAGGGGTGATTCGGTTCGGAAGGGGAGGAAAATTAGCCCCGAGATACATTGGACCTTATAAAATATTGAAAAGAATTGGGAAGACAGCTTATCGGTTAGAATTACCAGAAGAGTTGGCCCAAGTGCACAATGTCTTTCATGTGTTCATGCTACGAGGTTATATCTCGGATTCGAGTCATCATTTGCCAGAAGTGCCAGAAGGTTTACAATTGGATTTGAGCTATGCTCAGCATCCTATTGAGATAGTGGATCGTCGAGAGAAAGTCTTAAGAAACAAGACAATACCTATGGTCAAGATCATTTGGAGGAACCAATTTGTTGAGGAGGCCACTTGGGAATCAGAAGAAAAGATGATGAAAAATCACCCTGAACTCTTCAACTAGAATTTTTGTAAACTTTTCTTTTCTTGCTTTGTATTTTTTTTCTTTTTTCTCACTCCTAAGTGTAGTTCCGGGGACGGAACTATTCTAAGGAGGGAGTGCTGTAACACCCCACATTTTTATTTTAATTAAAAATGCATTTTCAATTTTTGCACGTATAATGCACGTGCTAATTTTTTTATCTCTAATTCTTACTCTCATTTACTAATTTTAGCATGAATCATTTTTTGGAAAAACAGAAAGAGGGAAAAAAAACAGTCCTTTCTCTTCTTCTTGTCTATTTTCTAGAGCAGTCTTTTACTTTGATCTGGGTGGTGTAAGTTGGTACGTGCTGCTATTGGAGCATTAGGTAGCACTGTAGAAGCTCGTTGTATCCCGGGAGAAGTGTTTGGTAATCAATAATTCATTTTTAGAATCGGCCAAATAGTTTCTTAAAGAAAGTGCAACTCACGCCTCGAGCCACTTTTCACTTTTTTTCCCTGTTGCAGATCAACTCCAGAGTCATTCTCAGAAGGTTCATTTGGTGCAATCAGGTTTACCCACTTTTCTTAACATCTATCAAACCTCGTTGTTGTAAGAAGCAGTTTTCATGTATTAACGAATTCAATCCAACCAAATGCTAGCCTTCAACTGCTTTGTTACTACACCTACGCCTGGCTTTGTTGCTTTTAATCACTACAACCACACATTCAACTTTTGCTGCTCTGATTGAAATTGCAATGCAAAATAAGATTACCTCCTTCAAGAGAATTTTATCCTACACTAAGCGACTTTTTGAAACATATTTTCAAACTAAAACACTTTCCAAACTATTTTTCTGAACCAATTCTTGCCATGTCAGCTTTAGCCGCTATTAGGAACTGCAGATACAATTGTTTTGAAGTCGTAGTTCCCTACTCTGGCTTCTTCTTTGCTATTTTTTTTAGATTGTTGTAGTTCCCAACCACTGCAACATTGCAAATGGTTGTTGCAGTTGGGTATAACAACTATGTTTCAAAATTTTGAGATACAAAGAGCCAATCTGGGGAGACTCAGAGAAAATTTATAAGTATTTTTATGTTTGCAGACTCTCTTTAAAAGATTTTTCTAGGATAATCTTAGACCAGAGAGTAAGAGATCTCTAAAAACAATATTTTAAAGAGAGGTCGCAGTTACCAACTACGGCCTCTCTATGTGTACGCTGTAGTTCTCAACTGTGGCCTACGCTATACTCTCAAATTCACATTGTTGCCGCAATTGGGAATAACGACTGTAAGACACAGAGACTAGTTGCTCTCTGGAAAGAAAAATACATAAAAGAGAGACAGCAGTTCTCAACTATGGCCTCTCTATGAAGCAAATTTCTTAGCTTTTTGACTTGCTCTCTAATTCGAAGAGTAAAATTTCAAGTATATGTAGGCCGCAGCAAACCGCAGCCTACGTTATACTTGAAATTTTACTCTTCGAATTAGAGAGCAAGTCAAAAAGCTAAGAAATTTGCTTCATGCTGAGGTCGCAGTTGAGAACTTCAGCCTCAGTTTAAACAGTGATATCTGATTTAAATAACACAAGTTCAATAAATTAGAAGTGCAAATTATCCAAATTATCCCAAATTCACAAAATATCACAACTCATTAAAAATACAAATTTCAGAATTTAACAAAGAAGTGGTCAAAGACCTAAGTCGGTGTATATAGCGTGGGCTTCATTGTCTTCTGACGTTGCCTTAGCCGACTTCCACCTAATTGTGTAAGTAATGAGATGGGGATATGTTCTTCAAGTTGCTCTATTTCTGGTGGCACATCTTCTTCTTGCGGCTCTTCATGTTGCGGCTCTTTGTGTGGGGGCTCCTCTCGTTGTGTCTGCAGCCTAAGATGCCTTTCCACCACCTTCTTACATCTACCCATAGGAGGTTTCAAAACTATCAACATAGCATCAAGCATCGCCAACCTCTTCGAGTTGCGACCTGTACGGCTTGAGAATCTCGCCGCGAACTCCTTGATGTTGTCGGCGACATTACTCGTCAAAGCCCGAGCGCATTTCTGCTTAATAACCCATGCATTTTCAATTGTAACAAATTAGAATGTATCATATTAAAATTATAATGTTTCAAATGAGAAATTTGTTGAAGTTAAATATATGAAATAAACCACAATTTTTTTTTCTTACGATTGATCGGGAAGACGACACCCTTGGTTGATACATGGGTTGAATAGTGGAATACCCGGGCGTTGGTTCCATCTCTCTCCTCAGAACCGGAGTTTGGATCCCTGCTGGTACAGTGGATGGGGTAGCAATATATAGTCATGTGGCCCTCCGATATCAAGACATGTAGGTACTGTGCAATGTGCCATCATAAGGAATAATACCATGTACAATTGTATCAAATCACCGGTTGTTCCATGCATCGACATGGACCTGGTGAAAAATTGTCCAATTGTGATGAAACAAGCGACCCATTCCCTTTACACTGTGTAGGACAATGTCGTAGGATCGGGGTGTCAGGATATTCTGCTGTAGCCCGAATTGTCGAAGAACTCGGTCAGGAAAGTAAAACTCTACTACACCAATGTTTACTAGTAGTGCAACCACAAATGTCTACTTGCCGTGCACGCCGGTGGTAGCCTCTCCAATCTGTTGGGCGTGTACGACTCCCACACCACGTACTCCTTTCGTAGCTAGTTAAATTCATATCAGTAGTAGGTTAACACACCACGTGGGTTATCTCTCCATGCATGCCACTCAGTCTAGTACACACCTAGCGGAGCCAACATCGCCTAATTCTCTGTGTGTTGCAACCACCACTGCTTTGCTTTCTTATTCGGGGTCGACCGACATGTATATGCTCCTAACTCTATTACACACACACACACACACACACCACAATACAGAGAGAGACACACACACTCCAGTACAGCGATGCTAATACCGCACTACCCCAACTATACCAACCGGCCATCCTAAGATCGACCATCAATGATAAACACATCAGCGTCATGGTACCACATGAGGAGTTCAGGAAGATAACTCCACCAAACAGTTTCAGCATGTACGCTCGGGTGTAGCACTCAACAAGAAATTCAGATGAGTCATCATTCAAGAACCACAAATATCAACTCACCTGGCTCAACTCTGAGAAGTCTCCAGCCAAATCTACTCCATCAAAGGCCATACTCCCGGTCACGGCCATCCCATCGATCGGAAATCCCAAAATGACTACAATATCTTGGAATGTCACGGTCATCACACCTACTTGAAGATGGAATGAATGTGTCTCCGACCGTCATCTATCAAGAAGAGTAGTAAGCAGTCCACGATCTAGCTTAGTCTTTTCCATCAATCTTAATCCATAGAATCCCGCCTTGACTAACAAGCCGTTTATACGTGGATGCATGTGTAGTGTCGTGTGCATACGAAACATGCATTACTTTGAAGAGTTGTTCCACACCGATTGAGACCAGTGGCTCTGTTATAATGTCAGAAGTGTAGGGTCTGTAGGTCCTAGTGTTGGTGTATGCCCTAGAGGCCAATTGTGTATTGACATTATTAGTTTACATTGCATTATGATATTTATTTCATATATGAGGCATTTCATTTATTGTGCTATTTATTGTGATTAAATGAGCATAATAAAGTCCTTAGAATAGTAGGTTCAATACCAGGGGATATCAAGTGCATGACTTGATTGTGAGATCCTATTGGTTGTAATCAGAACACTATTCTTAAATGTACCTAGTCAAGTATTATTGTGAATTAGGACAATAATAATGCATAGAGACTAGTATGTGCGTAGACTGATGATCATATTCACGGGTCATGAATATGAGATATCAAGTCTTCACATGGGTACATATTAGAGTAATTATGTACTGGACTGACCCACCATAAGAACGCTGCATGGATCGTTACATGAGTGTCATAAGCGGTTCTCTCAGTGACCATGGTGTATGTAGTCCTTTGACTTGAAGTCACTACGGTTCCCTATATGAGAAGTTATATGTTTTAATGTCGTCAAACGTTGCCTGTAATAAGGTAATTATAAAGTCGACTATTGGATATACTACAAATCATGCGGCGGGATGTGAGTGATTTAGATAGGATTTGTCCCTCTTACATAACAAGAGCGATATCTATGGGCCCCTTGATTGAATGAGACTACAAAATACATGACCATGCTTAAATGAGTCAATATGAGATATTGAGCTCATTTATTTTAGTAAGTTTACTCGGAGATCAAGAAACCAAAGATTGAACTATACAAGGGTGACACACTCTATGCCTTGTAGTCAATTAAGATATCTGAACAAAGTGACTAGACTACATGTAACATTGGTCACAAATAGGTTATGTCAAGTCACTGACATTCCCACTACTTGAGTAGCAGTGATGTATTGTTAGATACCACTCACCATTTGTAATACTAGAATATGATTTTAGTATCACTATCAACATAATGGGAACCTACAGGGTCACACACTTAGGATGGATCAAAATTGGAATTTAAATTCATAAGATGAATTTAATTGGGAATCTAAGTAAGACTTGGACTCCTGACATTGGTTGAACATTTAATTAGATTAAATGGGCTGACTAAAGTTCAGAGGCCCACACACGAATCTGACTCAGGTCGGATTGTGAGCTCAACAAGCTCGTTACTCTCTTAGGGTTGATTTACTGCAGCTATATATATGATACATATCTGTGAAAAAGTTACATATGAGAAAACCCTAGCCGTCACATAAATTGTAAGAGAGAGATCGTGAGGAACAGCCCCTTCTCGCAGCTAGCACCGTGGCGTGAGAAAAGCTTGGTTTTGATCCGTTCATGTGGATACCGTAGAGGCACCACAATATTGCAGTATTGTGATCGACATATCTTGGAGACAGCAGATCTATCCTTAAGGTATAACTCCTAAACACGTTTTATGGTTTTTGCATGGATCCATGGCTAGGTTTCAATTTTTTGTAATTTTTCCGCTGTGTATTCAATCTATGTTAGCCATTAAAACCTAACACCTGGAACTCCAAATATAGCAGACGACAAAGATGCCTGGCCAGTATCGATGGGAGTAGATGGTTGACCAGCAACCTACTCAAACATGAGAAATTAGTTTAATTAGTTACAACGTTATATCTAAAATTCAAAATCGTGCTAAGGCATAGTAAACTTATTCGTGTAGGTGCTCGTCTGTGTCCCCGGCCACTGCTAGTAGATGACACATCGGTACTACTCGAGGATCGTCGGCCACTTGTACCAATAACCTCATTTGTATAGTCCTGCAAAAATAGTTATTTTTTGGTAATTACATGAAAATAAATGTATTATTAAATGTCCAAAACATATTACTTACCCGAGGCCTACTGGTACAACCCGAGGGTCTTGCAACACCGCGTACGTGTTCATACCATTATCGTAATACCATGAATTCCATAATATGAATAAATGTAGAATGAGTTGAACACATGCGTGTGGCTATGTGAATTTTAGGGTAGATGTGTGTGAACCTTAGGGTAGAATATTTGAAGTCACCATAGTTGACAGCCACCAAATTGAAGATGAGAAATTTGACTATATGAAAGATGAGTGAAACACATGGGTAATTAGTGTCATAATTTGATGCTTCCAATCCCTTATCTAACGGGATTTGATTTGGGCTTTGGATCTATATAAACCCATCAATTGTAAAGTTTCTACACAACTCAAATTGATCAGGTTGATGAATTAGAAGATACAAGAGAAATCATAAGCTTGTAGAGATAATTCTCTTAAAATCCATCAGTCTTTCATTTATAGTATCAAATACAAACATGATTAGGAGCTTACCTTAACTCTAAATCCATAGTAAACCTTAAAGATTGAGGGTTGATTCCATGGTAGAATATTGCTTTTTTGGGTAAAAAAATAAGAAGAAAGAAATAATGAAGGATAAAGGAAAAGAAGATGAAGTAGGGTTAAGATGGGTTTGGGTCAAATTTCAGGTCAAACCCGGTTGATGAAAACCCAAACCCGAAACCCAACATCTTCTAAAGAATCTGAATATGAGTTTAAAAAATGAATAATTTCTGCTAGACCTAATATTGAATGCATATTATTATTTAGTCAATTTCTTGTGGAAGGACCCTATAGATTATAGAAAATTATGGTAAAATCCATAATAATATTATTAGCTTATTGATAATAGTAACTCTTTTAAAGACATAGAATAAAGTCTTAAATGATTCTAGTTTGTTTCCGCTTTAATATAGTATTGTTATTATTATAAGAATTATTGAAGACTGATTGAAATAGAAGATTTATCCAGGTGAGTAGAATGACTTCTCCTCATTAGTATTTTTGATATTATGTTATATAAAGTGTTTATCATACTATATACTTGTGACAACTATAAAGTATACCAATTTAGCCATATAAAATTGGATCAGACATGTAGAGATTTTTATATGACTATACACTCTTGGAATAATTATGCAAATTTGATTAATCTTAAAAGTTGAGATGTTGGCTTATGAATATACCAGGTATTTTAATTACCTTAAAAGAATTTTATTTATGTATAATAAGCTTCCAAAAGGATTATTTAATTGAATTATGATTTAGCAGAAATTCATGTAACACTTATTTGCTTACTCTATGCAAACGAGAATGAATATGATTTATTGACTCTACTGGAAAACCCTCATGAGTCCCGACTATGTTAGTGGTACTGTAAGCCTACCATATTGTTATTATGAGTGCACAGTTACTGTCCCTCAGACATTTATTGATTTGCATATATTGATAACCGCCTTCGGGTAATTATCGATTTACATGTATTTACTGGCCTTCGGGCAAACATTCGGCAAGGTTAGTGCATTCATCCTAGAGAGACTTTTACTGTTACTGTGTCCCTGCTACTGGGCTATAATTTGTAGCCATAGAAAAGACAAGTCGAGGGGTATTTTCGAACCGAACTATAATGGTATTCTGAATTATTTTTGTTCTGCTATTTTATGAACTCGCACCACGTTATCATTTGAATTAGCAAAGTTTGAATTTGCGTTATTAGTTCATTATTATAAATGCATTATGAGGTACTTTTATCACTTAACTCAAATTAATTATTGTTTTGAAATTTTGTTATATTACATATTTCTATAACGGTATAACAACTTTCGAATAATATTGTTACTGACATGATTACATCAACTTCATGGTTATAGCTATAGTACCTTCTAAACTGCTACAATATTATGAATTATTTTTATACAACTTGTTTGATCCACTGATGAGGGTTGTCATACTCATTAGGCGTGTAGCTCACTTTGTTGTTTTCACCATTTTTCAGATACAATTTAGAGCTATGGAGTATATTTCTGGAGTATCATACTAAATGGGAATGCTATTATGAGATGCCTTTGAATTTGAACATTTATCTATGTTAATAAAATAAATTTGAAGATATTTGACAAATGTTGTATTATTTAGTGTGACAGATGTCATTAGTATTATGTACTAAGTTTGGAACGAGGTTTTAATTATTAGCTTATCATATTTTGTTTTGTACTGCTGAAAGGCCTAGCATGGGTATGAGATACAATCTTGTACACATGCTGCCGTTATTGCGTTCCCAATTTAAGCTGCGTGGTTTTGGAGCGTGACAATTATTGCAAAAATGACATTGCATTGTGGTATTGAAAATATTAGGCAGTTAATGTGGTATATTACTTATATTAATCCAACCACAAACACAACACACATACACTAGTATTAACCAAACGAAATTGTGCCTTCACAACATCTAAATATACTACTCATATCAATCCATACGTATACAACAATTACACAATTTACGAGTCATTGTCCAGTCACAAAGATTATGTTTGTACACTACTGGTATTAACCAAACAGAATTATGCCTTCACAAAATCTCAATACACTACTCATATCGATCCATGCGTAAATAACAATTTCAAATTTGCGAGTCATTATCCAATCACAAGCATACTAAACAAATTTGACTACGTATAACAAAAATTATAATTTAGGGTTTTATGATTACCTTGAAATATTACGGAACTTGATGGTGGAGGATGGCGTAAATGATATCGTAGACGCAGTTAGGAACTTGGGCCTCTCTGTAACATAAAAACGCTTAGAAATTTTCTTTAAATCTTACACCATTTGACTCTCCATGTCTCCAAAGACATAGTCACTATACCCAACCGCGACAACGATTTGCAGTGTTATCGCAGTTGGGAACTGCGGCGATGTAAAAAAAGAAAAGAAGAAGCCACAATAGGGGAACTGCAGCTTTAAAAGAGATGTAGTTGCAGTGACGTGGCAAGCACTAGTTCAATAAGGAAAATTATTTTGGAAAGTGTTTTAGTTTTGGAAAATATTCCCTTATAGAGATCATCTGGTTTTTAATAAAATATAACCGACGCACCACTCACTACTCCCTCAAAATAAATGAAAAGATTGAAACACCATTTAAATAACAATAAACTAGTGTACCCTTATGCAATATTGTACGAATTTATATAATATAATATAATATAATATAATATATAATATAACCTTGTACAATATTGCATATATATATATATATATATATATATATATATATATATATATATATTAAAAAATACGATAATAATTAAACTATTTATGTAAATTCGTCTAATAACATCTATACAATATTGCACGATTATTAAGGTTTGAATAAGAGATATGATTTCAGTTCAAAATTGAATGGAGAAAAAGTGGGAGGGTTGCCTCCTGCATTTGTTTTTTAAAATTTTTTTAAATTAATATAAAAAGGTGAAAAATTCTTAGACGAAAAGTGATCTTAGCATAATATACTGTATAGAAATATAAGTAATTAGAATTCCACATAAAATCCTAACCCTCCAATGGTTGAGATTTCGAATTTTTTGTCGTAATATGCCATTTTTTGAAAATATTTGCGATTAATGGCCAGTTTCGAAACTATCAAAACTTGTGGGCTACTTTGTGTCACGTCAGCAGTAGCCGCTATTCTTATTAGCGGCCTTTTCATTTTGGAAGTCGCTAATGGGAATAGCGGTCTATGTTTTAAAATATTTGAAATTTTTTGTTTGTTGTCGCTATTCCTATTAGTGACCAAAGTATATATGAAGTTGTTAATGAGATTACTGACCTTTAATGATCTGTATTCTAACACTTAGCAAATTCTAGAGAGCTTTTGCTCTTTGAAAAAACAACAATCAATTTATTTTTGAAACTGAGGTCGCTATCCGGAATAGCGACATTAGTTGTACAAAGGCCGGTATTCGAAATAAAGGCCTTTATTGTACTAAGGTCGCTATTCCGAATAGATGCCTTAGTTGTGTTACTATTTTGCAAATTTTATAAAGAATAAGGAGATTGAGTTTCCTACTAAGGCCGCTATTGCGAATAATGACCGAAGTATACTAAGTTCACTATTCCCAATAGCGACCTCAGCTAAAAAAAAATTACAAGATAGCAAAAGCTCTATAGAAAGCGCTAAGTGTCTCAATACATTCATTTGAGGTCGCTAATCCCATTAACGACCTCATATATACTAAGGTCGCTAGTGGGAGTAGCGAGAACAAAAAAAATCCATATATTTTAAAACATAGGGCGACATTTCCATTAGCGACTTTCAAAATAAAGAGGTCGTTAATGAGAATAGCGATCGATGCTGATGTGGCACAAAGTAGCCAACGAACGCTAATAGTTTCGAAACTGGCCCATAATTGCAAATATTTTTAGAAAGCGATCTATTACGGTAAAAAATCTGAGATTTCAATGTCCCAGACTCCCAGTAGGTAGATTTTTTTGCCGTCATAGGCTACTTTTTAAAAATATTTACGATTATGGGACAATTTCGAAACTATTAGCGCTCGTGGGCTATCTTGTGCCACGTCAGCAGCGACCGCTATTCTCATTAGCGACATATTCATTTTAAAAGCCGCTAATGGGAATAGCGGCCTATGTTTTAAAAAAATTTGAATTTTTTGTTTGTTGTCACTATTCCTACTAGCGACCTTAGTATATATGAGGTCGCTGATGGGACTAGCGACCTCAAATGAATGTATTGAGATACTTCGCGATTTCTAGAGAGCTTTTGTTCTTTTGGAAAAATAAATTTAAAACTGAAGTCGCTATTGGGAATAGCGACCTTAGTATACTTAAGTCGTTATTCGAAATAGTGACCTCAATAGGAAACACAATCTCCTTGTTCTTTATAAAATTTGTAAAAATAGTCACACAACTAAGGTCTCTATTCGGAATAGCGACCTTAGTATAATAAAGGCATCTATTCCGAATATCGACCTTAGTACAACTAAGGCCTTTATTCCAAATAGCGACCTTTGTACAACTATGGTCGCTATTCGGAATAGCAACCTCACTTTCAAAAAAATTTGATTGTTATTTTTTCAGGGAGCAAAAGCTCTATAAATTTTGCTAAGTGTTAGAATACAGTTCATTAAAGGTTGCTAATCCCATTAGCGACCTCATATATACTATGATCGCTATTCCAAATAGCGACTACAGTTTTAAATTTTTTTTTTCAAAGAGAGCATAAATTCTCTAGAAATCACTAAATGTCTCAATACATTCATTTGAGCATATATACTAAGGTCGCTAGTGGGAATAGCGACAACAAACAAAAAATTTCAAATATTTTAAAACATATGCCGTTATTCTCATTAGCGACTTTCAAAATGAAGATGTTGCTAATAAAAATAGCGGCCGCTACTGACGTGACACAAAATAGCCCACGAGCACTAATAGTTTCGAAAATGGCCCATAATCACAAATATTTTCAAAAAGTGGCCTGTTAGGGCAAAAAACTCCAGTAGCCACAGAAAACCCAATTATCCCCACTTACTTTATCAAATTAAACAAACCTTTTCCCACTATCTCTCAAAATTCTATGTCGACCTCTATTTCTTCCCTCCAAATCCTTACCCTCTCTCTTTCTTCTCCTCCTCCTTCGAAAACCCCAGCTCAACTTTCTCATTTTCGCCCAAATCAAAATCAAATTAGGTCTAAAGCCAAAATCAAAATCTTAGGGTCGATTAAAGCCGCAGAATCTGCTACCAATTTGCGGATCTCTACAGCTTCGGATGTGGTTCGAGATTTCTACAGTGCGATCAACCGTCGAGATCTTGAAGAAGCTGAGAAGCTGATTGCGGAGGGATGCGTCTACGAAGATCTTGTCTTTTCTCGCCCTTTTGTGGGTCGAAAGGTCGTTCATTTTTTCAATTTTGTTTGGTTACTTTTAGTTTTGTGTTTTAGTAGTTTGTCTAGTGTGATCAGTTACTATAGATATAGATCGTGGAAGGGTAATGCTAGTGGTAGTGTGGTACTTTTCTTGTAATCCTTCAGTACTACAAGAAACAAACATGCGGAGTCCACATCCCTATATTACATTGTGGTTTGTTTTCTACAATACAAATGTAGTACTAAAAGCATTACAAAAATATGTAGACTTCACTGTTATTTATACTTACAGGGTGAATATTTGTTATCTATTAGGCTTTCTTGAGGTGAATTAGTATGGAAGAAAATGCTAGAAAGGTAAGAAAAGAGACAAGTGCATCGTTTTAGTAACTAGAAGTAGTTCTGGTTGAAGATAAAGCAAAGGGTGAAACCCATTGAGATGGTTCGGCATGTGTAACAGAGACCAATATGAAGAGTGATAGGTAATGCATTTTAATGGTATACATGAAAGACCCTGCCACTAAGCTAAAACTTCGAAGTTATAGAAAGATTGAGGGAATTGCACTTGTACTCTAACACACCCTATCAGACTGACCTCCCATTTTTAATGAGCCAAAGAAAAACAGATAAATGTTCAACAAATTGTGGGTCGAGACCTGAATGTACGCAATGAGAAAACTAATTTTTTTAATTCCGAAAATAAATAAAGCGCACCGAGCGATATTCAAACTTGGGGGTATTCTGAGACCATGTGAAAGGCTCTGCAACTAGGCTAAAACTTCGAAGTTGTAGAAGGGTTGAGGGAATTGCATTTGTATTCTACAAAATACAAACGGGAGATGGACCTAAACTTTCTTTGGTTGAGCCAGTTAATTAGGATATGGTAAACACTAGTTTTTTGTTGTTGTTGAGGGATATGATAAACACCAGTTTAACATATATTATCCTATATTTGTTCTGCTCTTTTAATAGATGAGATGGCCCTTAACATAGGGGAATCGAAGAAAATGATTTATGTTGACTTCCAAGATTTCAGGCATATGCTTTGTTGCATTCTGAGATAAGTTGGGTTGGTATCATGTTGAACTTTAGAGAACGTTCGTTTTTGGGCTTCTAGTTGGGGGAGGGTTCCGTAATTGTTGCAGGGGTTTCACTGTTTTTATTGTATCTCTGTTATAGGCTATTACTATAATATCTCTGATTGCCTTCCTTGCCTTCACCTGTGCACATGTTCAATCGATATGAACCACATAATTTTTTGCATTTTGTGACCTGTATTGGCAGTATGGCTTGGTTCTTTTGTTTATATTGATTCTTTCCACTGCACTAACTACCGGCTTTGGCATGGACTTATGTTCAACATTCTGGACTAACATGAATACAAAGAATACACTGAATGACTGAATACTAGGAGAAATTATTTGTTGTTTTACCGTGTTGGGAAACTTGCTGAGAATGAAGGCATGTTGATGTCATAATGATAATTCCTGAGATAGTACTTGAGCTGATTCATTTTGCCACTGCCATAAGGTTGTGTGGAATCAATGGTTCATTCCAAGCTACACTGAACATGTGTTCACTGGAGAAACCATTTAAAACAGATTCATTTGTCGAATAACTTATGATAACTATGAAGCACGGATACGGGTACGGGGTGTAGGTTCGACACGACACGGGTACGAGGATACGTGATTTTACAAAAGTAGGATTTGGGTGCGTTGGTGGGTACATTAATTATAAAATCATTTTTATTATATCTACAAATTTAAAAATATTTATCTTGTTGAAAATGCAAACATTTAAATAGTTTCATAGAGCTGTAAGAATACATTATAATTATGAGTATTTTGGAGAAAAGAAATGATAATCTAACTATCAAATCTTTGGGTAGACTTGTTTTGTGTTTGAGCATAATTGTAAACAATAAACTTTTGAAATTACACTCGGACACCATGCATTGATCCAAACATAATTGTGTTTAAATTTAGAAGTTGCAAAAAATATATTTAAAAAATTGGCTACTCCTTGGGTACTTATCCGGGAGTACCCAAGGAGTATCGGCACCCGATATGCACCCGACACGGGTATGTCTGCCATTTGGAAGTATTCGTGCTTCCTAGATGGTAACTTGTTAGATAAGAGAAAGCAGTTCTGAAGCACGGACAGGTCCATCTGGTAGGTGAACATGTGTTGGACACTCGTGTTAGACTATCAAATCGCACACAACACTTGCTATATAGTGTAGTTTTTCAAAATTTTCCATGTGTCAGTGTGCCCTGCTTCATCGTGTTCGTGTTGGTGTGTTTGTATTTCGTAGGTTAGTTCTCTTTTTCTACGAAGACTTACATATTTACCGTTGTTCTGATGTTTACCCAGGTTGGAAATTTTCGAAGATGCAATTTGATAATTTAGAATTTTTGGTAAACCCTTCTCTCATCCATGATTTTCTGACCTGCAATGAGTCTTATGAGTGTAAATAAATAGGAATGACATCTGATGGCCATAAAGTTTGTTATATCTTTTTAGGAGTATCGTGCTCCATAGCCAACCTCTCTTTGATGGAAAAAGGCTTAGATGGTCTTGGAGATTGAAAAGTTATTATTAGTTGAAATTAACATAATGATGAGGACATCGGTTTTGTTTTGTTTTGTTTTGAGATTTTGCCATATGTAGTTTGTTTGAGATATTTGTTTAAGAGATTTATTTTGGATTTGTTTTAGATTTGTTTTGAGCCTATATATAGGCCTTGAGAATAATGAGAAGGTATGCTATTATTGATTAAAAAAATTATTGTGTGTTGAGTTGTTGCTCTTCATTCTGAGACCATAAGAGAACATTAGGGTTTGTGAAATTCCTAAGAAAATATTAGGGTTTATCAGAAGCTCTAAGTACACTTCCAAATCCCCAATTTTATTTTAAATCCTAACCCCAATACCCTCTCTTTATCCCACAGCCGCCACTCTTTTTCTCTCTCCTTTTTTTTTCTTGTTGAACTCGAAGCCCCACTACCTCCATCGCCTTTCCTTCTCTCCCTTCACCCCGACACCTTCTAAACCCTCGCAGCATCTCCACAACCCCGACGCCTCCTCTTGCTCCTTGATCCCGCACCCTCCGCCACCAACCTGTGCCGCCCGCAACCCCCTCTTCCTCCTTCGCTACGACGCCCTGCGCCACCACCTCCAGCAATGCCTCCTTTTTCGTTCGCTGCATACCCCTTCACCACCACCGCCCGCAATCCCCTCTTCCTCCTTCGCTGCGACGCCCCGCAGCCCCTCGCTGCCCTTATCCCCGATCGCCCTTCTTTGCTCATCCACAACACCACCGTCGGCAACCTCCTCACCATCGTGACACTTTCTTCGAACATCTGTAAATTCTTTCCATTTCTCCATTATTTGTGTTACTGCCTATCGTCGGAAGATTATTATCTGAATTATCTATCATCCACAAAATTGAGTGTGCGTGCTTCTACTTGCCAATTAGCGTATGAACTTTATTGACTATTTTACTTGCTAAGAATGCTTAAGTATAATTGTTGATTGTTAGTCTTGAATCTTTAATTTTGCTTGTTAAACTTATTTCAATTCTTAAAAATCCATCAAACTGATTAGTAGTTTTAATTTCTAACTTAATCGGCATTAAATGTTGGTAACTTAATCTTTTAATATTCTTGGAAAATTCTCATTTTAGGGTTAAGTTTACATCATTTTGGTATTAGAGCGAAGATTTTTAAAATCCTAGTTCTTGCATCATTTAGTCATATTTTTTGCATTCATTTAGGATCATTTTAAAGTTATTATTTTAGATAATTTCAGATTTTATTTATTAAAAAATTATTTAGGTGCGTTTAGGTCACGTTTTTCAAAATTTCAGCAAGCACACGTCCCCACGACCCCTAGTTCTTCGCCTTTGTTGAATGCGTCTTCACAGCACCATCACAAATCATGAAGAACCTTTCTTGTTCTTCCCAAACTACCCAATCAGGAATCCCATAAATCAGCGAGCCCTTCCTCGAACTGAAATGGACAACTCTGACATTTCCACTACTCTCGCTGTCATTCTAGTAACTACTGCTAATATCAATCAGAGACTTGAGCAAGTTGAATTGAATCAAAATGTTGTCCCTGAGCTTTATCGTCAGATTTCTTAAGGGAATGATCGTGAGGACCGATGTCAAGCTTGTGACCCTGACGAACAATACAAGAACGTTAAGGCTGATGTTCCCCACTTTGAAGGCCATATGAAACCCCAAGCTTATTTCGATTGGATCCGTGCCATGGATCACTACTTCGTGCCATGGACCACTACTTTGTGTGGTTTGACATGAGTTAAGCCCTGAAGGTTAAATTTTCTACGATAAAATTGACTGGTAAAGCTCAACAATATTGGACCAATCTTGAACATACCCGTAGAGGCCGAGGCCTGACATCTATAACCACTTGGGAGGCCATGAAAGAGAATCTCACTGAGAGATGTGCTATTGTCGTTCCACACCCGATTGCTAGATTTGTGGAACCAACTCTATCAAGAAAGCAAATCCACCCAAGAGGATATGGATAAGTTCGATGACTCCCATTCGGTGCAATGTCTTAGGTAAAAGAGAGCAAAGAACAAACTCTCTCTAGGTTTAGAGTGCCGATCTTAGGAACGAGCTAATCCATAGAAATGTTGACTCCTTGCAGCGGCTTATGCCCTTGTCCTCGATATAGATTTCCTTAAAGCAAGTTTCCACTACAAATCCAGCGATTCGAGAGATCATTCCCGTAGAATGACCTCCATTGATCCCTCTAGACCTGAGCCTTCCTCTTCTCAGTACTCCAACAAGTCTTACCCAAGCAAGCCTACTTCAAATCCCTATCCACTTAGAAATGATAATACGGGTAAGAACACTGAAAGAAACTACTCTAAGATTGATTATCTCACTATGTGTTATAAATGCAAGGGATACGGCCATGTTGCTGACAACTGTCCCATCCCCAGTTAGATCAACATTGTAGAAGGTATCGATGTTATTGCTGATGAGCCCAACAATGAGTTTTCATATGAACCAAATGTAAGTGATGACTTCGACGAAGAAGAGGATGACCAATATCTCAACTGTATTCGGTCGATCCAATCACCCCCATTAATGTAATCAGATGTGCTTTATCCCAACCAAACGAAGAAGATAATTAGAAGTGCACTACTTTATTTCACAACTTCATGAAAATTGTGCATGACTGCATGGTTATCGTCCTAGGCAGCCCATAGATCTTGTCCCCTGTGTTAGAACATCATAGTCTCAGAGTCAACATCCACATTTGCATCCCGCATTCATAATTTGCATAGAGAAATTCTCAAAAAATTATTGAGAATAATTTTAATTACAAGTTAAGAGCAGATACTAGCAGGAAATTTAAAACTCTTGATCTTGGTGACGAAGTGATGGTTCGGATTCGTCCGGAACGGTTTCCAGCTGGATCCGTTAAGAAATTGAACACACGTGCTGCAGGCTTAAATTTTACATAAAATTAATGATAATGCCCATGTCATTGACCTACCTGAAGATTTTGGCATTAATAAGACTTTAATATTGAGAATCTAGTACCCTACTCAGGCCCAAAATTTAATCCTAGAATTCTTCTTATAAATGAGCCTACCCTGCAGCCTACTGGTGAGATTCCCATATTCCCCCTTACCTGACAATACTAACCCACAAACAGACAAATTGGATAATATTTTAGATTATCAGATAATTTTTACTAGAGATGGTGGTATTCATAGGTATTTGGTGAGATGGAAGAACAAGCTGAAGTTTGTTTTGTTTTGTTTTGAGATTTAGTCATATGTAGTTTGTTTGAGAGATTTGTTTGAGAGATTTGTTTGAGATTTGTTTGAGAGATTTGTTTGAGATTTATTTTGGATTTGTTATGAGCCTATATATAGGTCTTGATAATAATGAGAAGGTATGCTATTATTGATTAAAAAAATTATTGTGTGTTGAGTTGTTGCTCTTCATTCTCCTCTTGTGTGTGAGACCATAAGAGAACATTAGGGTTTGTGAGAAATTCTGAGAAAGTATTAGGGTTTGTGAGAAGCTCTAAGTACACCCCTAAATCCCTAATTTTATTTTAAACTCTAACCCCAATACCCTCTCTCTATCCCACAGTCGCTACTCTTTCTCTCTCCTACTTCTTCTCTTTTCTTGTTGAACCCGAAGCCCCACTGCCTCCATCGCCTTTCCTTCGCTCCCTTCACCCCGAAGCCTTCCAAACCCTTGCAGCCTCTCAACAACCCCGACGCCTTCTTTTGCTCATAGATCCTGCACCCTTCGCCACCAGCTTGTGTTGCCCACAACCCCCTTTTCCTCCTTTGCTGCGACTCCCTGTGCCACCACATCCAGCAGCGCCTCCTTTTCCCTTCGTTGCGACGCCCCTGCACCACCACCGCCTGCAATCCCCTCTTCCTCCTTCGCTGCGATGCCCTGCAGCCTCTCGCTGCCCCCATCCCCTCCTTTGGCTGCAACCCCGATTGCCCCTCTTTGCTCTTCCACAGCACCACAGTCGGCAACCTCCTCACCATCGTGACACTTGCTTCGAACATCGGTAAATTCTTTCCACTTCTCCATTATTTGTGTTATTGCCTATCGTCTCTAGATTATTATCTGAATTATCTGTCGTCTGAGTGTGTATGCTTCTACTTGCCAATTAGCGTACAAATATTATTGACTATTTTACTTGCTAAGAACACTTATGTATAATTGTTGATTGTTAGGCTTGAATCTTTAATTGAGTTTGTTATACTTTTTTCAATTCTTGAAAATCCATCAAACCGATTAGTAGTTTTAAATTCTAACTTAATCGACATTACATGTTGGTAAACTTAATCTTTTAATATTCTTGGAAAATTCTCTATTTAATATTTCAATAAATCCATATTTTCATTATCACTAATTTAACAATTTTTTTAATAATATATACATGGGTTTTTAGATATTTTCCCCATAAAACTTAGGTATTTCTATATAACCAACAACAAACTTTGTAATTCTATATAACCCCATTAAAGCATTCAGTTTATTCAAAAATCTCCCAAACCTTAAATATATTTTTTCTAATACCTAAACCGCCACTCTTTCTTATCATCTTTCGAAACTAAAACACTCATTTTGAACCCAAATTTTACCTCATTTTTCATCCTCATCCTTAGTCCTCCCTCCCTTCTCCTTTTGATTATCTTTGCATGGTTAACAACATTTTTTCTTCTTTTCCTAAAATATAAATAAAGTTTGAAAATATTGAAGGTCCTAATTTTCTCATTTTTCAGATAAAATTGTTCTAGCGGATTTTGATGGATCGAGATTGAGGACTAGTTGATCCAATAGGATATTGGGAATAGATTCATGAGGGGGTTGGGTGAGAGGGAGAGGGTGTGGTAGTGGAGGGAACGTAGAGTGATGATGGACACATTTAGAAATGATATATTTAAAGATTAAAGGGAATGAAAGAAAAAAATGGTGAATGTGCTTAGGACAAATGGGAAGCAAAATGGAAGGGGAAAGGAGGAAGATTTTAGTTGAGGAAGATGATAAGTAAGATGGGCAGTTTAAGTATTATAAAAATATATTTTAGGTTTGGGGGATTTTTTAAGTAACTTAATGCATTAATGGGGTTATATAGAATTACAAAATTTATTGGGAGTTTTATACATGTATCTAAGTTTCATGGGAGTAATATACAAAAAACCATATATATATAGAGAGAGAGGAGTGCTCAGTTGCAAACGGGTCTGTTTGCACAGACCCGTTGCGAACTGAGTGTTGGGTCGTTGGATCGTTTCGATCGTGATCCAATGGCTCAGATCTCTCCCGCCCATCACCCCCTCTGTCACTTAACTTTCGTAGGGGTAAAATTGGTATTTTACCTCCAAATAACTCTTTGACTTAGCGTGTCGCTCACACTCTCTCGCTCGTCGCTGATGACTTGTATTTTTTTTGCCAAATTTGAACATAGGCTGTTGTTGGAAACAACGACCAAGGTAGAAAAAAATTCATCTCCGAACCTTGGTCGTTGTTCCAAACAACGGTCTATGTATAACCTAGGCCGTTGTTTGGAGCAACGACTTAGTTTGTACAAGTGTTTTAAAACACTTGTACAAATCTCCCTCTCCTTCTACGTTCTCTCTCACACTCAATACTGTCTCTCTCTCTGTCTCTCTGCGCTCCCGAACCCAAACTCGAAACCCTAACTTGTCCTCCTTCTAATCCACCCATCCTCCGTCGCTAGTCTCTCTCACTCACTCTGAGCCTCTTCTAGGACTCTTGCCATCTTCCTTTGAATCTCCCGAATTCCAAATACCCTAACCCTAACGAGCTCTCCGAAACTCTAGTCCTTCTCATCCGTCCACAACAACGCCACCACCTCCTTTCTCTCTTCTTCTCAAAGACCCACATTGTGCAAGGTATTCACACTATTCTTAGCTTTTAGTAGAGGTAGCTATGTTTGTTGATTGAAATTATGTTTAATTTTTGGAGTCTACAATTTAACAAGTGATGCATAGTTAGTTGTTTGTTGTGTATTGTATACAGTTTTTTGATAATTGTAGATTGAATTGTAGAAGTAGTTGTTTTTCCAAAATGTAGTTGTAGTTGTAGTTGTAAAATTTGTCGTTGATTTATTTGTAAAAGCGCACAAACGAGATCAAAAAAATTTAAAATGTTCCGAGTAGGTCGGGCTCACCACGCACAAGCCAACACAACTTGTAGAAGTGTGTTTGGATTCACGGTTTGCGATATACGGCCGTGTATCGCTTTCGACTCTTTTTCGTGAGTGAAAGCGATACATTGCCATATACTGAAAACCGTGAGTCGAAACTAACTTCTACAAGCTGTGTTGGCTCGTGCGTGGGGCATCCGACCTACTCGCAAAGTTTCAGAATTTTTCGATATCGTTTGTGCAGTTTCTACTGTTAATCAAACAACAACAACAATTATCTATATACTTTGATATTTTCCGAGTGACTTTTCACTAGGAAACCGCACAAATGACATCCAGAAAATACGAAATTTTGCGAGCAAGTCGGGGTCACCAAACACAAGTCAACGCAACTTGTAGAAGCGAGTTTCGACTCACGGTTTGCAATATACGACCGTGTATCGCGTCATTTGCTTCTAATTTGAAATGAAGCGATATATTGCCGTATCTTGCAAACCATGAGTCCAAACTCACTTCTACAAGTTGCGTTGGCTCGTCCGTGGCGAATCCGACCTACTCGCAAAGTTTCGGAATTTTTCGATCTCGTTTTTTGCGGTTTTCTCACATATTTTATTCATTACTTTATATATGCAAATTGTGTATTGATGTTTTATGATCAATGTATTGATAAGTGTTATACTATTCTTTATGTTAGATATGGATAGTGGTGAAGGATATTCTGTTGCCGGCGATAATTTTTTGTGTGCACAACAAAGTGGTGAATGCATGCCGCAAGTTGAAGAGCACCTCAAATCGAAGTTTGGTATGACGTTTCATACCTTAGATGAACCCGAGAACTTTTATTCGACATATGCTAAATGTGGGGGTTTCACAATGCGTAAGGGTGAGAATAAATATAAAGGAAGCCAAGTTGTGGATAAGTTTTTTTTGTGTAATAAAGAAGGGATATCACCGAGTCACCCTAGTGATGGTAGATGGGGTACTACTTTTAGAACCAGTTGCAAAGCTGTCGTTAGTGTAAAACTGAACGAAGAAAGTAATAAATGGGTGTTGTATTCATTTCATGAACCACACAATTACGTATTTACTTCACCTGGTAGAAGACATCTTTTGCCCCGAAACCGTTCGGTGTCGAATACGAATAGAAGAATAATGGATCAAATGATCAAGCTAATATATCTACTTGCAAACAAATGCTCTTCTTCGAAAGTGCTGGCGGTGGTCACAAAAATATAGAATTCACCGAAAAAGATGCTAGAAATCTACTTAGAGACTCGCACGAAGCATTGAAAAGACACGATGGGAACATTCTTATTGATTTTTTTGAATCGAAAAAATTGACGGATCCTTCATTGTTTTATGATTTTCAATTAGATCCGGAAGGCCGGTTGTCTCATTGTATTGGGATGGATGGTATTTCTAGGATGAACTACCAAGAATTTGGGGATGCACTTAGCTTTGATGCCACATACAACACGAACCGATATGAAATGTTATTTGTTCCATTTGTCGGAATCAATTATCATTAGCAATCAGCGTTCTTAGGAGGTGGGTTCATTCCAAATGAGAAAACATCTTCTTTTGTGTGGTTCTTTGAGAAGTGGTTAGGAGTAATGCAAAATCGTGCTCCCTCCGGCATCGCGACGGACCAGGATCGTGGGATCGTCGTGGCAGTGAAGAAAGTTTTTTCCTAGACTTGGCATCGGTATTGCATTTGGCACATATTGGATAAGTTACCGCAGGAGGTGCATATGTCTAATGATGTGGATAAGTTTAGGGAAGATTTGAAGACTGTCATATATGATTCCGAATACGTACATGACTTCGAAAAGAGATGGAAATTAGTGCTTCAGAACTATGGAGTTAAGAATAATAAATGGTTGAACGTTCTGTTTGAAATTCGTAATAAATGGGCACCTATCTTTGCAAGAGATTCATTTTGGGCCGGCATGTTGAGTAGCCAACGGGTTGAGTCTATGCATTCTTCTTTGAAGCATCACACAGAAAAGAAGTACTTCTTACATGAATTTGCCATCATCTTCGACCGATTTTTGGCAAAGCAAAGACATGATGAACTTTAAAAAAATTATCGTAACCATGAAAGGAGACCGAAATTGATGACCCAATGGGCATCGGAAGAACATATGGCACGAATATACACTTTGAAAATATTCTATAAAATCCAAGATGAAGTTACAAAAAGCTTATTATATAATGAAACTTTCGTTGCCAATCTTGACACATCGAATAGTTCAACCTTTCATGTGATGCTTTGTGGAGAATCCGAACCAGCGAGGTTGATTCAATTATGCAAACTCCGTCAAATTGTTACTTGTGGTTGTAAAATGTTTGAATTCGTTGGAATTTCCTGCAAACATATTTTGGCAGTTTTTCGGTTCAGTTATCACACTACTCTACCGGATATATATATTAAAAGAAGATGGACCCAGGATGTGATGAGAAGAAGTTATACATCTGCTCCACACGAAGGAAGTAGCCAAAATTTTGCTTCTCGCTATTGTGAATTGAGTCATCATGTAGAACAAATGGTCGATCTTGGTTGTTCCTCCGATTCTAGTTACAAGTACATGCTTGATCTTATGGTGAAAGGCATTGATGGCGTTTCTCGTCTTCAAATACATCCCGAAGGTAGTGCACAACCCCATGGTGAAGGACATGCACAACCCCATGCTGAAGGCAGTAGACATGCACATCCATGTGTGAGGGACTCAGGACAGTGTGTTACAAAGGGAAGGCCTAACGAGAAGAGATTGAAGCCGATAAGTGAGCAAGTTTGAGGGAAAAAGCTAGAAGGTGTAAAACTTGCGGCTTGCTCGCAGTCGGGCATGATTCAAGAAATTGTCCAACCCTATTTGATGGGTAATATATTTATTACTTTTGTTAACGTATAGTGAAAATTTCAATCATGCTTTGTATGTTGACGTGCATATATATATTGATTAACTAAAACTCATTATTTATTTTAGGGCAACCAATCCAGAAGAAGTTGTTCCAACCGATGAAGAGAGTTCCGACGATAATTTTGATGAACCGTTGTGAGGTAAATTTTAATGGGGTAAAGTATTTGAATGTTGTAGACTACCAATACTAATCTCCTTTTTGTATGAATTTTAATTAATGTTGCAGGTATTTATAGCAGGAAGCTCAATTGTCTCATGTTGTAGCATATTCTTTATTACAACAGTGTATATATTTATATGTACTTGGTTAAACTTTTGAGTGTTGGTTGTTTTCCACTTGTTTGATGATAATATATGTAATCGGGCACGAATGTTCACGGATGTGTGGATGTAGTGTGTTTGTTGATAATGTTTTAGTTGATAATTATTTTTTTTCGTATTGGGTGTTGATTGATGAGACTTAATTTGTTATTGTCGGAAGAATATGAGTATTGTGAATGTTGAATAAAATCAAATGCTATTGTATATTAGAGTAGCAGTTGAACACATATTGTTGTCGTGTCAGTTTTTTTTATAAAAATATTTATATACAACAATTTTAATATACCGAATCCGTTGTTGTAAACAACGGCTTCAGGCTAAAACGATTTTATGACAAATTTGAGGGCAAGTCAGCGAGCAAGCCAAAAAAATTCATAACAACCTAGGCCGTTGTAAAAAAATACATGTGAATATGCTCTCAAGTTAGAAACCAAGCCAACAAAAACCCAAAAATTTCATAACAAAACATCGGCCTAAGTTTATGGATTTTTTGTAAAAAAATACTTGTGAATATGCTCTCAGGCCAGAGAGCAAGCCAACAAAACGCCAAAAATTTCATAAAAACCTTGGCCGTTGTTGGAAACAATGGCCTAAGTTTATGGATTTTTTGTAAAAAAATACATGTGAATATGCTCTCTAGTCAAAGAGCAAGCCAACAAAAATCCAAAAAATTCATAACAACCAAAGCCATTGTTGGAAACAACGGCCTAAGTTAATGAAATTTTTGAATAAAATACATGTGGATATGCTCTCAAGTCGGATAGCAAGCCAACAGAAAGAAAAAAAATTATTACATCCTAGGCCGTTGTTGGAAACAACGACTTAAGTTGATATGACGTTTTTTGGGTTTGTTATAACTTTCTCTTCTATCTGTACGAACAGAGGTTCTTGAACTCTACACTAAAGACATTCATATTCTTGTATATCGTCTCTATATTTTATTTATTTCCTTTTTTAGCAACCAAAATGAACAATATACAATCGTTAAGGTTAAATGCTTAAATATTTTATAGAAAATAACTTAAACAAATTTATTGTAAGAGCAAAAAAATTGTCTATTTCCCCCCCTAATTTATAATTTCTTTTGGATGATTTTATTCATTTATAATGTGAATTATTTTCCGATACTTCTAAAATACACTATATCATTATATGACATATAAATTTAATATAGTTTGGAATGATAAATTTGAAGACATTGTTTATATGAGAGAGTACATCTCTGTTTAGCTTATCTAAACCTTAGACATAACCCCTAACCATACCCCGCCTAACCCTCCCCTAACCCATAACCCTCCAACTAGAGGTTAGGGTTAGGGTAAGGTTAATGTTAACGAGAGTTAGGGTAGGGTTAGGGTCAGGTTAGTGGTAAGTCTATTATTCATATTTTGAATATCCCAAAAATAATATGTTCCATAAGAAACAATTTTAGAACATCTTACACATACCAATCCCAAAAAAATTACAAATTTTTTATAAAATAAAAGTCCTATTTTTGGGTCCATGTCCACAAAATAAATAAATAACTATATATATATATATATATAACTATATATATATATATAACTATATATATATATATATATATATATATATATATATATATATATATATATATATAGTAATATTTCGTTGTGCACTAGGCCTCCGTGTGCACTCGGCCTTCCCGCATTCGTATCGACGATCCGAACCGTTCACATTGATCTATACATATAAATTAGTCTAAATATGTAAAATCAAATCATTTGAAATTCATTTGCCCATCCATCATGTGACTATAAAAACAACGATTTTCAGCCATACAATTTTGTAACACTTCAATGGATGGACAAATGAATTTCAAATGATTTGATTTTACATATTTAGACTAATTTATATGTGTACATCAATGTGAATGGTTCAGGTCGTTGATTCGAATGCGTGAAGGCCGAGTGCACACGGAGGCCTAGTGTACAACAGAACATTACTATATATATATATATATCTTAAGTTAAGGAGGGTTATGGTAGGGTTGGCGTAAGGTTATCGAGGGTTAGTGTAGGGTTAGGGATAATGTCTGTACAAACGATTATATCTATTACATAATACAAGATACGGCAATGTATCGCTTCATTTCAAATTAGAAGCAAATGAAGCAATATACGGCCGTATATTGTCAACCGTAAATCGATACTCGCTTCTACAAGTTGTGTTGACTTGTGTTTGCTGACCCTGACCTGCTCTCAAAATTTCGTATTTTTTTGATGTCGTTTGTGCAATTTCCTAGTGAAAAGTCACTCGGAAAATATCAAAGTATAATTGTTGTTGTTGTTTAATCAACGGTAGAAAACCGCACAAATGAGATCGAAAAATTCCGAAACTTTGCGAGTAGGTCGGATGCACCACACATGAGCCAACACAACTTGTAGAAGTTAGTTTCGACTCGTGGTTTTCAGTATACGGCAATGTATCGCTTTCACTCACGAAAAAGAGTCGAAAGTGATACACGACCGTATATCGCAAACTGTGAATCCAAACACACTTCTACAAGTTGCATTGGCTTGTGCGTGGTGAGTCCGACGTACTCGCAAAATTGCAGATTTTTTGGATCTCGTTTGTGCGCTATTACTAATTACCAACAACAACAACAACAACTAATACTACATCTATATCTACAATAAGTACTGCATACAATACACATCGTGAAACTAACCTACAATTGACTACACATAATATAAAAATTGTACACTCAAATATTGAATAAAAAATTCAATCAATTAACATAGATAGATCTACTAAAGTAGAAAAGAGTTAATACCGTTCACATGTGGGTTTTCGGAAAGGAGATAGATGAGATGCTTGCACTGCTGTTGATGAAGGAGGAGTACGGTTTTGGTAATTTCGTGGGGATTGGGGTTTTAGGGTTTCAGAGATTTCGTTAGGGTTAGGATTTTTTGGATTCGGGATTTTCATGGGAAGAGGGCAAGCGTGTGAGAAGAGGGAGAGAGTGAGTGAGAGAGTCAACTGAAGGAGGAGCTAGGGTTTCGACAATGGGTTCGGGAACGAGCGAGCGAGAGAGAGAGAGAGTACTGTGTGAGAGAGAACGTAAAAGGAGAGGGAGATTTGTACAAGTGTTTTAAGACACTTGTACAACCTAAGCGTTGCTCCAAACAACGACGTAGGTTATACATAGGCCGTTGTGTGGAACAACGACCAAGGTTGGAATATGAATTTTTTTCTATCTTGGGTGCTGTTTCCAACAGTGGCCTAGGTTCAAATTTGGCCAAAAAAATACAAATCATCAGCAATGAGCATGAGAGAGCGAGCGAAATGCTAAGTCAAAGAGTTATTTGGGGTTGAAATACCCAATTTACCCCTCCCAAACTAAGTTGGCAGAGTGGCTGATGGGCGGGAGAGATCTGAGCCGTTGGATCACAATCGAAACGATCCAATAGCTCATTGCTCAGTTCACAATGGGTCTGTGCAAACAGACCCGTTTGCAACTGAGCACTCCTATATATATATATATATATATATATATATATATATATATATATATATATATATATCCCCTAAGACCCCACCTCACCTCTTATTTTGAGGCCTTCCATGATATGAACTCTCTAAGAAAAGTTCGAACCATTCATTTTGTTCTACATGCCTAAGATGGTCTAAGGGAGTAAAATCAAGTTATTTAACATTCATTTTTCCATCCATCATGTCGTTAGAAAAATGAAGAATATTTAGCTACAAAATTTTTTCATGTTGTAAAACATACACAAATGAACTTCAAATAACTTGATTTTACACTCTACACTGTTTAAGGCATGCCAGACAAGATGAACACTTCGGAATTTTTTTTTTTTTGGGGGGGGGGGGTGTTGTATCAATGGGGTCACATGTGAGGCCTAAAAAATAAGGGGTAAGGTAAGACCATAGGGGATCACCTCATATATATATATATATATATATATGTAACTCTTTTTGTGGGAACCACAATTTTTTCGGGGACATTGGTTGAAAAGTCATAATTATTCATTTTGATCTACATGACAAACTTAGTCTTAGGATGGGAGACCTAAGTCATTTGAGATTCGTTTGGCTATGCATTAAAGTGTTACAAATTGTATGAGTGAATATTGTTATTTTTATAATGATTAATGACACATTTCTAGACTAATTTAATCAAGTTAACCTATGTGAATTGTTCAGATCGTCGAGGTGATGACAATACATGGAGTTCTCACGAAGTTTATCGTGAGAAGTGAGAACGGTTATCACCAGATCACCTCCCTATATATATATATATATATATATATATATATATATATATATATATATATATATGTATATATATTTGAACAAAAGATAGTATGACTACCCTGTTTCATTAATAAGAATATAACGAGACAAACCCTGTTAAATCTATTTGCCTTTGTCTTTCGATTCTTTCCTTATAATCAAAAAAAAAAAAAAATCTATTGGCCTTTACTATTGTTTGCTCAATTGTACTTACATCATGAGAAATATTTTCTGTTAGGCTTTGTTGTGGTGGATTAGTATGGACAAAAGAAACACTAAAATAGATAAGAAAAGGGATGCATTCATCTTCTTAGGAATTGGATATAGTTCTGGTTGAGGACAAAACGGAGGGTGAAATTAATAAAGATAGTCGAGCATGTGTGACAGAGACTAATATTGGAGGCTGATAGGAAGAGTAGGTAGTGTTGTTAACGGAATAAAGTTGGAGATAGATATAAACTGACTTTGATTGAGCCAATTAAGTAAAATATGATAGATATTAATTTAATAAATGATATTTATCTCAATATCTTGTTTAGAGTTCACAATCCTTAGCATAGCGGAATGAGAGAAAATTATTCATGATGACTCCTAAGATTTGGTAAAGGCTTTGTTATCGAAGGCCTTCCCTAAAAATAAATAAATAAATAAAAAGAAAAAAGAAAAAAAGAAAAGTTGGTTTGAGATTGTGCTAAACTTAAAAAAAATCCTTTTGGGCTTCTAATTGAGGAAGAGTTTGGTGAACTGTTGCAGGGGTTTCAAAGTTTTTGTTGTATTGGTTCTCAACTATTACAATCAGGGTCGGTCCTGAGCTTATGGAGGGCTGAGGCGAATTGCCGAAATGGGCCACCATACATGATGTAATGTGAGAAAAAAATTCGGTAAAAAAAATTTTGGTAATTTTTTTTTATTTGCCAAAGAAAAAGCTACCAATTAGTCGACGGGGGTTCTTCTCGGTAGTCGGCGCCGACAACTACAAGACAAAAATAGCGTGCGACAACAATAGTGACAATGGCTACAAAGCAGAGGCTCGAGGCTTGGGATTTGGAATTTGAAGTCTAGTTCGGGTTTGTAAAGAGGTTGGAGATGAGTTTAAAATAGAGGTCAGGTTGGTGGTTGAGGTTGTTAATGAGGTCGATGGTGATGGAGTTGGAGATGGGTTTCAAATGGAGGTCCAGAGGATTAAGGAGGCATGAAATGGAGCTTAGTTGATGTAGAGATTTATGGATTTAGGGTAAATGGGAAGCTTGCTGCTTGGTTTGGGGATCGGGTTGGGGTTCGGGTTCGGATGATCGGGTTTGGGGAGCAGGTTCGGGTGACTGGGTCAGATAATTCAGATCTATTAATAATTAGTGATCCGCTTTCTCTTTAATTTCTTAGTATGTGAGCTGGTCCATTAATTGCTGTGATTTTTTTATAAAAAACTCAAAATTTTTTTTGGGCCCCTAAAAAAAATATTCAAATTGTAATTAGGAGCGCACACAAAATACGTAATATATAGGTTTAAAAGAAGAAAAAAATTGGGGGCCCCAAAAAATGTGCAGAAATCAAGGGCCCGAGGCGGCCACCTCTCTCGCCTCTACTATAGGGCCGGCCCTGCGGCCCTGATTACTATAATATGTATCTAAATTACCTTCACCTGTGGACACGTTCAATGTGTACCACATAAATTTCGGCATTTTTGTGATATGTATTTTAGTTTGAGATGAGGAAATTAAGGAAAGATAGCGAAATTACTTTGAGAAGTTATTAATTGAAAATGTTGTGGGCAACTTAAATATAGCGGACTCGAGAGAGAGTCGAGAGCATATATTTTTCCGTAGAATTAGGACCTCGAAGGTTCGAAATGCTCTAGGAAGGATGAAAATAGGAAATGCTTTAGAACTGGATGATATACCCATTGAAGTTTGGAAGTGTCTGGGGGATGTAGGAGTGGGTTGGCTAACAAAATTAGTTAATGAAATTCTGAGGACTAAGAAGCCCGATGAATGGAGAAAGAGTATTTTAGTACCTATATTTAAAAATAAAGGAGTTTACAAAGTTGGCTCAAACTACCGAGGAATTAAATTAATGAGTCATACGATGAGAATTTGGAAGAGAGTGAACGAATATAGACTGAGACTAGAAATTACAGTGTCTGAGAATCAGTTTGAGTTTATGCCTGGGAGGTTAACAATGAAAGCAATTTATGTATTAAGGAGACTTATGAAAAAATATAGGGAGAATAAGAAAGATCCACATATAGTTTTTATAGATCTAGAAAAAGTGTATAATAAAGTTCCTAGAGACATAGTATGGTGAGTGTTAAATAATAAAAGAGTAACTATTCGGTATATTGAGGTATAAGGATATGTATGAAGGGGCAACAACCACAATTAGAACAACCACAGGAGAGACCAACGATTTTTCTATTACAGTAGGTTTACACCAAGGTTCAGCTTTAAGCCCCTACATCTTTACTTTGGTTATGGATGAATTGATGCGATGAATACAAGATGAGGTGCCTTGGTGTATGCTTTTTGCCGATGACATCGTCTTAGTGGACGAGATTAGAGCAGGAGTCTACTAAATTAGAATTGTAGAGAGAAACTTTGGAAGCTAGAGGCTTTAGGATAAGCATAACTAAAATAGAGTATATGGAGTGTAATTTTAGTGATATTCGGAACACAACTGAGGAAGTAGTGAAGCTTGATGGCCAAGAGATACTTAAGAGAGATCGTTTTCGATATTTAGGCTCAATTATACAAAGAGATGCGGATATTTGTAATGATGTTACACAAGATTCAAGCATGGTGGCTTAAGTGGAGAAGTGCCAGTGGTGTTTTGTGTGATAAACGTATACCTTTGAAGTTGAAGGAAAAATTTTATGTATGGAGCAGAGTGTTGGGCAACAAAGAAACAACATGTCCACAAAATGAGTGTAGCGGAGATGAGGATGCTAAGATGGATGTGTTGTAAAACAAGGAAGGATAGAATTAGAAACGAATATATACGAGATATGCTAAAGGTAGCTCCAAACCAAGATAAGTTAAGAGAGAATCGCCTCAGGTGGTTTGAACATGTCACACGTAGACCTAGTAGTGTCCCCGTTAGAAAGAGTGATTTGATAAGTATTGAGGGTAGAGTTAGGGGTAGAGGAGGGCCTAAACTAACTTGGGCGGAAACGGTGAAAAAAGATATGATAGCTTGTGACCTTACAGAAGATACTGCGCTAAACCGAGCAGAATGGAAAACCAGGATTCATGTAGCCGACCCCAACTAGTTGGGAAAAAGGCTTTGTTGTTGTTGTTGTTGTTTATACTGATTTCCTTCCGCTGCAGTAACTACCAAATTTGTATGCTGACTCTGGCATTGAGTTAGTTATGCTGAATATTCTCAAATAAGTGTATAACATGTATGAAAGGAATACAGTGAATACTCGGGGAACTTATTTGATGTTTTACGTTGTTGGCAAACTTGCTGACAATGAAAGCATGTTGATGTCATATTGATATTAGTTCTTGTACATCAGCCGAGTTTATTTTACCACTGGGTTAAAGGTTGAGCGGGACCAATTGTCATTCCGAGCTAACATTAAACTTGTGTTGGAAACCATTTTAATTACATAATCATCTATGGAGTGACTTGTATTGATGGTAACTTGTCTAGCAACAGTTAGCAGGGATATGACATGGAAGCAATACAGGTTTCTTTGTTGAAGACTTACATCTTTAACATTATTCTAGATTATTACCCAGGTAGGAAAATTTAGATGATGCAATTTGATAATTTTGCTATATAGGATTATTGGTAAATGGTAAACCCTTATCTCATCCATGTTTTTGACTAGCAGTGAGTCTATGTGACTAAATAATATAGGGTTAACATCAACTGGCCACAAAATTTTCTTATATCGTTCGTGGAGTATCTTGCTCCATAGCCAATATCACTTGGGTGGAAAGGCTTAGATGATCTTGATGATTGAAAACTTATTTTCAAGTTGAAATTAACACAAATATTTCAATCATTGTTGTTTTTTTATTAATAAATACATGCACATACATTAATGCTTATCTTCGTTATTTCTAATTTAACAATTATTTTGCTAATATATATTACAAATCAATCTGGATGACTTGTTCTGAAACTCACTTCACTGTAAAATCGGTATTTACAAGTTTTTTTTTCTCTCATAAATGTGAAGCTTATTTCAACATATGATTTAAAGTCTAACAAAAGGCCAACATAATGTCGTCTGAGGTTTCTAGAAAGTAGAAAGTATCAGCATGTCTTCAAAATGTGTCCTAATGGTATAAATATAATCTCCCCAGAATCTCCGATTTTTTTTTTTGATGCCAGAGGACATGTTTCTTGTGAAATGAGTATACTATAATGTGCATTTACAGACCGAAGATTCCTTGTATGATCAAAAGTAGAGATACCAATGGAGATTGGAGAGTTTTTGTCTTTGATCCAAAAGTTGAGCACCGGAAAGTTGTCCTCTCGAACAAACAGAAGAAATGCATACAGCTTTTTTAGGTGATAGAAGAAACACACATGCTATTAACAAGAAATGTAAACCATTAGAAGATTAATTAAAGGGAAATGTAGAAGGTTTCAGTAGGATGGTAACGACCCGCTTTATTAGTAAAAGTGTTAAACTTTTTTCTCTTAAATTTTAGAAACACATTTAGTTTCCATATGGTTATCTTCTACAGGTAATACCTGAAATTTTGAGCTAACTGTACTTGTATATATTCTGAAAACTAATGCAGGCTATAATTGACTTTTTCAAGAAGTTTACTGAATCAATCAGTGAGGACCTTCAATTTGTTATTGATGACATATCCAATGAAGATACATTGGCCGTGGGAGTGACCTGGCACTTGGGTATGTAAAACAGTTGGTGTTTCTCCCTGCTAACATAGTAAATTAGTAACAAATCAAATCCCACATTTTGCTGTTCTGATTAAATTAAATCAAAATAACAGAGTGGAAGGGCAGGCCTTTCCCATTTAGCAAGGGATGTAGCTTCTATCGTCTGGAGGTATCAAAAGGCATGAGGCAGATAATGTACGTTTCTCTCAGTTTCATTATTAAGTTTATCCAATCTATACTACATGCTCGTGCATGTTTGTAGCATGATGCTACAAATAAGAGAAATTAGAAAATGGTGCTATAAATTTGTAACATTTAGGTATTTCTTGAGTTGTTAGTTCATTTATTCATTGCATTGTATTAATGAGTACTGACATTGACATCATCTTGAATCAGTTATGGGCGAGATTGTGTGGAACCTGCAACTAAGCCTGGAGAAGCAGCACTGGTAATGACAACATCTTGATTTTTCACTGGCTGAATCACTCATTTAGAATTGATGCATTTCCATGGTTTTTACTAGCAAAAAAATATCAAAACAAGTAATGAGATTCCTACTATGTTTTGTTTACGATAAATTAAATTTTACAAGTAATGAGATTCCTACTATGTATTATTTACGGTAAATTATATTCTGCTCCCATATCTATCATCCAAACTGTGAATAATGTTCCCACTTAAATTGTTGGTCATAGATTTATAGTAGTGATCATAACTCTTTTCAAATCCTCTATGGAGTCTTGCTCACCATAACCAACCCCATACAATGGATAAGATTTGATGATGATGTTTTCTGATCGCCTTCACAGTAAGTTAGGAAACCTTTTGATTCTAACTCCATGTGATTGCAGGTTATCATTAGAGGGGTGACCTGGATACTGCAAAAGTTCCCACAGCTTGCTGATAGATTGTGAAGATAGTTCCAGCCTTCCACAACTTATATTGATGTACGTAATATTCCTAACATATGATGATGCTTTTGATCGTCTACATTATGACTTAGACCTGATGAAACTCCTGATAGATTTGTCATATCATTCTTGAAGGACCCAAAAAATTTCCAGCATGTACATAGGAAGATGACATTGCCGTTGAGAAGAACCTTGTGCTCATAAGCTGAAGAAGAGAGCTCTGTGGCTCATAAAAGATAGTTGAACGCATTTAGCTTATGTATGGTTGTGCTTGTAAAGAGAAAAACACGAATAAAATCCAATACAAGTCCTCTTTATGCAAGGCATTCTGTAAGTACTTATTTCGGTTTTGCAAATGGCGGTTACAGAAGAATGTCACTGAAAGAAACTCAAATATATATTTTAATGTAAAGAATCATATATTTATTTTGATGTAAAGGACGGTCATTGTTAGAACTGATTTATAAGGTTTTGATTGTCATTTGTATCCAACTATGCATTCACATACACAGACACCAGTTGAGAAGTTATTTGTTCGATTTTATTGCATATACTTATCTGACCAGGGTTTTTTTTTATAAAATTGTTAATGGTGGGTTCAAAGTTTTCCGCGTTCCATTAAAAAAAGTTGAACGCAACATACAACCAAATAAGGGGTATGATGTTCATATCTTCCAACAGGTGGGTTATGAAACTCATGCCCTGCAAAAAAGAGAACTCACCCCATACAAGATAGTTTCCTAGCCAAAAAATAGACAAGCACTGAATCAGCTCAAAAAACACCTTAAACCCGGGTAAGAGATGAGCCACGCTTCACCTACCGATCAACCTCCGCCTGTCGTCCCTACCATGTCATCGGCCTCAGCATAGAAACAGAAGTGGGAACATCTCTGCTTACATATCCTTTATCTTCTTTGCCGCTACCGTACCTGTCGTTTGAGACCAAAATATGATGCTAGCATTTATCATGTGTGATGCCTGAAGTGCTTGTGTGTTGGTCTCAAAATTCTGCTGTTCCTTTTTAACCATACCCCAACAAATAGCCGCTACTCCACCCCCCCAACTATCAAAGTTGCACTCGGGAACATTGACATCCATCCAAGCCCCCCCCAAACAGTCTGAAGAGAACCCGGTAAGATGGTTGAGATACTGAATCTGCCCAACAGATCGACCCATATAGGTATAACATACTGACAATTAACGAATATTTGTGATCCACTGTTTCGCTAACCAAATTACACATGACACAATGTTCTGGACCTTGCCATTATCGCATCGCTATATTGTCCCGAGTGAGAACCGCATTCCTAATGGCTAGACAATTGAACACCCAGATCTTTAGTGGGACTTTAACCATCCAAACTGGGTCATGAACCCACACTCCCCCATCGTTGAGCCACTTATAAGCCGATTTTACCGAAAACACCCTATCTTTCCCCGTCCCCCAAACAATCTTGTCTTGGTGGTCCTTTCCCGTTGGCTTCCAATCAACTAAGAACTGAATGAGGTCCCCCTTTTGACTTCTTGGATCCCTGCTTAACCGGCCCGACATTCTTGGCCTTCAAGCTTCCGTTCCTCCATTGTTTGGCTACCAAATCGTTCTTATCCGTAGCAAGCTTATAAGTCTCATGAAATCATTTTTTAAGATTAATGTGGCCGCAACACATGTCTTTCCAAAAGTAGATAGCCTTGTCGTTCCTAATGGAGAAGGAAACACTTCCTAAGAAGATGTCTTTAGTGCGTGAGACTTTCTGTCAGAACCTAGACATGGACGCAATATTCATTTGTTTCCGGTGCATACTATCAAACCTTATGTAAATTTCCTTTTTAAGCGTGGCCCATTTGGCTTTCGTTCTAAACCTAAGTTTCCACTACCAGTTACATAGCTGTGTTTGGTTCATTTGTTGGAGATTGATGATCTCTAACCCTCCAAATTCCTTAAGTACACCCCCCATTTATGTAGCGAGTAACATTTCCCTTCAGTCCATGATCCGTGCCAAAGGAACCTACGTCTTAATCTATCAATCTTTTTGATCGCCCAAACTGGTATTTCAAAGAACAACAAGAAATACAGAGGGATAAAGTTGATGACCGAGTTCAACAAAATCAGTCGACCCCTGAAGGATAACATCTTCCCCTTCCAACCATCCAGTATATTTGTAATTTTCTCAATTAGTTCATTCCAATACACCCTCCTTAGGCTCTTGCTTCCAATTGGCAGACCAAGGTACTTAATAGATAGCTTCTGAATGGGACAGTTCAGAATAACTGCTACCGTCAGTCCATTATCATCTGAGTCCCCCAAAAAAGTAATGGTGCTTTTGTGGAAATTCACATTCAATCCCAACCAATTCTCAAAGATATATAGTCCCTACTTCAGCAACGTGGCCTAAGCAATGTCGCATTCTCCGAAGATTAAGATGTCGTCTGCATATTGAACGTTCATTATGGCGGAAACCCCCCTCACCATTTACAACCCTTTAATCAGTCCCTTGTCATTGTAAGACTTTAACATCCTATGCAAGTTGGCTGCCACCAGGGTGAATAGCAATGAGGACAGTGGATATCCCTGTCTTAGCCCCCGCTGACATTTAATCTCCTTGCCCAGCTTCCCATTGACTAGGACACACACCTTTGCCGTTTGTAACCATGTTTGTATCCACCCGATCCACATGTTCCCGAAGCCTCTCCTTTTGAGGATCTCCACCAAGCTCTTCCATTCCACCTTGTTGTATGCATTTTCAAAGTCAAGCTTAAGTACTTACCCCACCGTCCTGCGCCTTTTGCAATCTTGGATGACTTCATGAACTAAGGCCACTCCCTCTAGTATTTCCCTCCTTGCAATAAACCCAGTCTAGTACTCATCAACGATGTACCCGATAAGAAGTCTAATCCTAGATGCCAAAACTTTGGATATGATCTTTGACCGAGCAGTTTAGCAAACTGATTGGCTGAAAGTCACCAATTGCTGTCACCACCTTCTTCTTTGGGATTAAGCAGATGTTAGCATAGTTAAGTCTTCCCATATCCAAATTTCCTTTGTAGAACACATTCATTACGCCCATAATGTCGTATTTCACGATGTTCCAGAATTGTCTGTAGAAAAATATCGTAAACCCATCCGGTCCTTGGGCCTTATCCTGACCCATGGCCCACACTGCCGCCTTGACGTTATCAATGATGAATGGGTTTTGGAGGGCCACAATTCTTCCAAGAAGATCTTCCTCTAACACCTCTCATAGGTCCTCGATTGACTTACACTGTCCATTCCTATTATTACCAAACAGTTCTTTGAAAGTGTCATGAATGTGCTTGGAGATTGTTCATTCACTTGAAACCGTCGTTCCCTCAATATCTAAGGAATGAATGTAATTATTCCTACGCTGCATGCTTGCAACCTTATGGAAATATTTAGTATTTATATCCCCTTCTAAAAATCATTTGACCCTTCACCATTGTCGCCATATGATCTCCTCCCTATTATAAGTATTCAAGATTTGCTGCCTACATTTTGACATCCTTTGGAACTAGCATTGGCATTGAAACCCGAAACCCGGACCCGACCCGGACCCGACCCGGACCCGGCGTTGGACCGGAACCGACCCGATCTAATTTGGGTAGAGTATGGGTCCTAAATTACTACCCGTTGAAATTTCGGGTAGGGTCCGGGTCCCCTAAAAATGGAACCGACCCGGACCCGGACCCGGACCCGGACCCGCCACAGAAAAATAAACATAAAATCAAGCGGACCCGACCCGGACCCGACCCGTTACCCGTTAATATATCCCTACCTTCGGCTATTCGGAATTCCCCTTCAGTAATCACTATTATTCACTGATCAGTACTCTAACTCTCTAAGTCTCTACTCTCTACTAGACTACTACTCAGTATATCAGCTCTCTGCCTCTCTCACACACAGTCATTTTAAACTCACTGTTTGTGCCATAGCCTTTAGGACGATGGATTATGCTTTTGTGATGACAGATGACTTTGATGGCATATACAGATAATTTCTCAGTTCATCTTATGCTTTTTCTATATCTTGATTGCAGTAATTGTCTGTTCAATCAATTATAGTCAAATTTAAGAACTTGTTCTCACGCTGATCCTTATTAAAGATGAGTGACAACCTGACAATATCCTCCAAACTTTTGTACTTAACAGAACTCTTTCCTGAATTATTAGTTCTATGATTCAAGAGCTGAACCTGAAACAAATGGTTGGAAATGATCAGTAGCACAACACAATTCCATCAAACTGTATTAAAGGAATATTGAAGATTTGAAGCACACTTCAACCTTGTGTAAATATTAAGACATTTTTGTGCCAATTCTCAATTTGAATCTGATTAGACTTGAATTTGGTGTATCCCCTTTATGTCAGTAGGCTCCTCAAAATTTATTGACATCAGTTATACAAGTGTCAGATTCAACATCTCTTAAAAATGTACATATAAGGACGTGCAAATAATATTTATGTAGGTTGATACTAGACAATATTGTTTGTGGGAATTATTATTAATTGTCAAATGTCATTTAACAATGATATTTAAGAAGGATATTGTGTTGGGTTACAAAGGGATTTGTATTGTAATTGCTTTCATTCTCATGTGTCATGTCTAGTCGTGGTCATTATAGTGGTTGTGGACTTTGTAACTAGACGTGATATGATTCTAAGCAGGGAAGGCATTGTGAAAATTAGTTAATAACTTACTTTGTGTAAAAGTTCAGAAAGGATTGATAGTGAGAAAAGAGTGGAAATTGAAAATTTTCCGTTTTTTTGGTGGTTCAACTTAATGAAGGCATTTAAGGTAATTGAAAAAAGAATTTGAACTTCCTTTCCTTCCTTTATCATCCTTCTATATTTGTACTTATAAATGTAGGCAAATAGAACGAAATTGCATTTGCTGAAATGATCTTCAATCCAGTGGTTGTCTTTCATAGCTCGTATTTAATTGAGATGTTAAATTAAATGATAGAATGTGCAGTGGAATTACATTAATTACCAGTTAGCATGATAGGGATTATTGGTTGATACTGGATATAAACTTGCAGTTAACAAGCAGTTGAATGATAAAGAAAGAATTGCTGCTGCCCTTGAAAATCCCAATCTTCGCCAACTTGTTGCTGAGTGTCTGTACTCCAACGAACTATAATTTGTACTCCAACGAACTGTAATCTCACTGTTTGTGCTTCTCACTGTTTGTGCTTCTCACTAGTGTTTACAGTCTAATGATTTCAGGAGAGCATAGTTTCTTTATTGTCGACATTGTGAGAGGTTTCCTGAAGGAAATCCATACAAATTGAAACTGTATGTCCTTTGGTAAACTGTTTGTGTTTACAGTCTCACTGTTTGTCTGGTTGTTGCTTCTCTGAATCTCTGTTGAAATCTGTTTGTCCTTTGGTATTGAGTTTTGGTTCTTTTATGCATTGAACTTATTGAGTTTTGGTTCTGGTTGGCTACTTGCTCTCCTCTCCTCACATGCTGTGTAATATTCCACATTCAACTTAAGCATTTCACATGTATTATAAAGATTTTTCTATACTTTTGACCCGATAACTATGTAATATTGTGTTATGCTTTAAAGACCCGGAACCGAACCGGGCCCGTGATTAGAAATAGGACCCGGACCCGGACCCGGACCCGGACCCGAAAGCGAACGGGTAACATTTATTGTGGGGAACCGGACCCGGACCCGGACCCGAATTTCACGGGTCTGAGTCCGGGTCCAGTATTTGGACCCGTCAATGACCGGGTCCGAGTCCGGGTATTGAGCTGCCCGACCCGACCCGACCTGACCCGTTACCAGTGCTATTTGGAACTGGTTGTCTTCTAACCCCTTCGTCTCTTCTTTCCTTTATTGCTCATTAACCTATTTCAGAATGGACTCCTTTTATAGGACATTTATAAATGTGTCATTGTTGATTTTCCCTTCCCAACTTGCATTTACCAGCTCATGGCACTCCTTGTTACTCATCCATATTTTCTTAAAGCGGAATATCTTGGTCCTTCATTGCTCCTCCTCCCTAATGCTAATAATAATGGGAACATAGTCAGATGTGTTACGGATGCGCATGCAAGACCTTGCCAAAGCCAAGGAAAATTTCGCTTCTCAATCAATCGATATGAGGATTCTATCAAGTTTAGCAAGAATTGGTAACCTACGATGATTAGAACACGTAAAACTCTGATCGTTTACCGGAATCTCCAATCTAACATGAGACTGAAATAACATGATTGAATTTTCTCCTGTGTTTGCACCCTAACTCTTGCATTATCCCAAAATCGACGTCGTCATTCCTCATTCTGCAGAAAGTTCCAACTGTTTTTGAATGTTTTTTATCAGAAGAAAGTTCCAACTGCTAAGTCGTGCTCTCATCAAATGTAAAGACTACAGAGAGAATCCATGTCAGATTCCCAAAAGATTTTCCGTTGGCTTCCCGCGTTTTTAGCCGTCAAAACCCTTTTCTTTTCAATCTCTCTAATTAAGTAATTACTGTTGTTTTTTCTTCTATTTTTGTTTCAAATAAAATAATTTCCCTCTCCTTCCTTCCTTTTCTCCTTCGTGTCTCCGAAAAATAGAAACATAAAAAAAATTTAAATTTTTTTTTTTATATATGAATTTATAACCCCATTACTGCCCGGTTGACTCTCATGAGGAGATTCTCCGCGGCAAGTTGGGATTTTGATTTAATTCCGGCCATCGTTGCCGTGCTTTCCTATCTGGGTTTCAATTGCCTTGGCCTATCATTCATTCATTCTCTGATTCTTGGGTCTTCATTGCAATCTCAAGCTATGGAGCTATGTTGTCCTGGCCGATAAAGAATCTTGTCAAACATAGCGGAAATGTCTTTTGTATTGGGTCATTTAGGAATGCAGCTCAACTGTTTGAATTAATGCTACAGTGAGAAGAAAGAGAGATAAGACAGGGTTCGTATGGGCTCTATTTGCTCCAAAGGGTCCAAAAAGAACGATGTTGTTGTCGAGGCTATAAGCGTCAAGGAAGGAACCGGCAGCTCTTTATCACGGTTCATCAACTATGGAAAGAAAGAGGCAGTAGTACCCGCAGCCAATGCAGATAAAGGTGACCCCATTGTAGATAATTTAGAGAAGAAGACTCCGGCATCAAAGACTAGTGGGCATGGCAGGAGCATTACGGTTGACGCCTGTGCCAATGGAAAGGGCCCAGGTTCAAAAGTTTCTGATAGAGGGGGTAGTGTTTTGGGGATTGCAGACATGCCAAATTCGTTTTCTGCAGAGCATGTTATTGCGGGTTGGCCTTCTTGGTTGACTTCGGTGGCAGCGGAGGTGGTCAGCGGTTGGCTGCCACGGAAAGCTAATTCATTCGAGAGATTAGATAAGGTCTACTTTTATTTTAGGTTGTTTTACTTTTCTTTTTCTTTTTTCCCTTTTTTTTCCGGTGAATCTGTCATTCGTTTACAAAAGTCAAATGACGGATGAGTAGACTGTAAGAAATCAAAGGCAGCTCCATTGGAGGATAAAATGAAGGAGAATTGCAGTTGTGACCAATAGGCACCAATTAGGAAGAGTGAAGGGGCTGTAGTTAATCAAGCCATGAGAACCCAGGGTAGACCTAAATGAACCTGGTTGAGTTATTAAGAACGGTAGTTGTTAATTTGACCAGGGAGGTGGCCCTTAACACGGTTGCATGCATAAAAAGGATTCATGTGCCATCTATGAAGTTTTGATTGAAGTCTTTGATATTATTTCTTTTCCTCATCTACGTTTGTTTGTGTATATGTATTTAGTAGGATAGAATTATTTCTGATATTTTCTATGTAGGATGTGCTTTATCTAGTCATGAGAAACATGGGTTTGAAATTTGTATGTGTTGGTTATGCACAATCTCGATTAGATGCCATGTTTCTTGTATTGGTCACCACCCTTAATCTTGACAATTGTGGGAGCTATAATTCACTGATGTCATTACCATGTTACAGTGCTAAATAAATCAGGGTGATACTGTCACCATATCTTGTATATGTTGGTTGTTCTTTCTACTGCATATTTAACCTGTGAGTTGTGACTTACTATAATCATGTTCTTTTGACCAACAGTGCATTATCGTTGTAGTAGTCAGGAACTAAGGACGCATGTAGGTTGATTATCATATATCCAGTTTTCACAGAAATGTGAAGTAGTGCCCAACAATTATACTGTCCTTATAATTGTTTATTTTTTTATGCTGTCTTGAATTCATACAATTTAATGATCAGTTTTCACACTTCTACTCCTTTAGTTTTTAACCAAACTTTGCATTACTTTTGCAGATTGGACAAGGTACTTACAGTAGTGTGTACAGAGCTCGTGATCTTGAGACTGGCAAAATGGTTGCACTCAAGAAAGTGCGATTTGTTAGTATGGACCCTGAGAGTGTTCGCTTTATGGCAAGGGAAATTCGTATACTTCGTAGACTTAGTCACCCGAATGTTATTAAACTCGAGGGAATAGTTGCATCACGAATGTCAGGCAGCATATACCTTGTATTTGAATATATGGAGCATGATCTTGCTGGACTTCTAACTAGACCTGGTACCAAATTCACCAACCCACAGGTACAGATTCTACACTCCCCTCCCCCCTCCCCGTGCTCCTTTTTCACCTACTCTCTGAAATATCCAAATGCGAACATTCTCATTTCAAAACGAAGAATTGACCATCCTAATTGCACTGTTGGATGTAATTGGAATTACTACATAGAGACCAAATTTCAAGGGATCTTTATGAGTTTCCCATCCATGTAGTGACCTCAAATCATGTAAATTTAGACTACCCACGATTGAAAATGTTCTGTTATTGTTTCTATCTAATTTTATTATTTGAAGTTTTAGACCACAACCAATGTCGTAGATCTTCAATTTGGATGATCAGTTATTCATTACTGAAGCAAGAGTATCCAAGATTAGTATAATTTGGAACAAACCCAACTCGACTTGGAGCATGACCTGCATGTTTTATTTACGAGAAAATGACAAAACAAACCTGAAGTTCCTTGGAATTACAGTCTAGCCTCAACATCCCAGTTAACCGGAAGAAAAAAACTGTATGATGCATTTTTATGTAATCTCTTAAAAATGTTTTTCTCTTACTCCAAGAATCCTATATTCTAATTACAGGTCAAGTGCTTCATGAAGCAACTTCTCAGTGGTCTGGATCATTGTCACAGTCAAGGGATTTTGCATAGAGATATCAAGGGTTCTAATCTCCTGGTTGGCGACAATGGGGTCCTCAGAATAGGAGATTTTGGTCTTGCTACAGTTTTTGATCCCAATAAAAGACAGCCATTGACGAGTCGTGTAGTTACACTATGGTATCGCCCTCCTGAGCTATTGTTGGGTGCCACCGAATATGGTGCTGCTGTTGATTTGTGGAGTAGTGGTTGCATTTTGGCAGAGTTGCTCTTAGGGAAGCCTATTATGCCTGGAAGAACTGAGGTTAGTCAATTTTTGATAAATTAACTTTTAATATGCTTAATATCATGTTTACATTAGATTTTGTTGCAAATAAACAATTTCCCCTAAACTGTGTTTTATAATTTTTTTAAAATTCTGTAGAGTTTTCCTACTATTTTCATTATCTGATTCATTGTGATCTATATTATTTGTAGGTTGAACAATTGCACAAGATCTTCAAGCTTTGTGGATCACCTGCAGAAGACTACTGGAAAAAATCAAAGTTGTCAAACGCAACTATTTTTAAACCTCAGAAACAATATCCACGCCGTCTAGCTGAGACTTACAAGGATTTCCCTTCTTCCGCTCTAAGTCTGTTGGATACCCTGCTTGCTATAGAACCAGCAGATAGAAGAACTGCTGCTTCTGCTCTTCAAAGTGAAGTAAGCTCATTATTTTTTTAAAAACTTAATGGGAATGTTGCTCTGAATTTTATTATTAACTTTTTATTTTAAAACAGAGTATATTGGTTTAAGTGTTCTTCACCGGGCATAGCTTTAATATGTTTTTTTTGTTAATCTTTATTTAATATTTTTTGTTTAATCTTTATCCTAATAGCTTTGTGGTGATTGATATGGAATTACATTTTCTAGTTTTTCAATACAAAGCCTTTTCCATGTGATCCTTCAAGTTTGCCTAAATTTCCACCAAGCAAAGAGTATGATACTAGGCTTCGGGAGGTGGAAGCTAAGAGGTATTACTTATGCATTAATTTTTGTCAAGAAATAAATGAAGATCACTTATGCTTTCATGAAAAGCAGAAGTTACTGTAATATTCCATTTATATAAAAGATGACACCACCGGCTGTTTCACAGGCAAAAAGAAGAAGCTCTTCAAGGCCAGGGAGCTGAACCAGCAATAAATGGTTCAAAGGGTCCCCCTTCCAAGCAACAAAATGACAATTTGGAAGCTCAGGTATTTTACATAGTTTGATAATAAACTTGTAATAAAAAGAATAATTCCCACAAATGGCTTCTTAAGAGTGCAAGAATTTTTTTTCAATGATTTTCCACTGTCCTTTTTATTAAACGAAAAGGGTCAATTACACATATCACTATATATCATAAGATTAGCCTTTGCCTCCCTATATATCATTACATGCCAGTGCATTATTACAGTCACTATGTTTTTATTTCAATTGGTGAAAACCCCTATAATTGAGAGATATAGTAGGAAGTTTTACTCATATATACAACATTTTTTGTTTTTGTTTTTGTTTTTGTTTTGGGGATCATATATAGAAATTTTGTATGATATCATTTTAAAAAAGCTTTGACATCCAGAAGGAGCAGAAGGTATTACAATATTTTTAAAACTTGTTAAACTTAGCAACAATAAAATGATATTTTACATTTTTTTTTTTTTTTTTGGAGTCTAACATGCCAAATTTCATTAAACTTTGGGGGCTGAGTTGAAATATAAAAATTTGAGGAGATTTTTTCCATTTTGTGAAGCTGGGAGATGGTGGTATCTGTATTTACCCTAAAAGTAAGAGTAACGTTAAGAAGTATTTATTTTGTCTCATTATATTTGGTTGCATTTATGTCTCCTTATCTATTTGGTGGATGCAGAAGAGACAGAGAAATAACAAGAGTTCAAGAGAGAACAGACACGGTCATGCTGGTAGTACAGTGCACCCTGGTGCATATGGAAATTTGAGGAGAAAGAATATGAGGGAGAGCGAGCATGGAAAGGCTCCTGGCCGTTCAGTTAGTGCATTAAAATCATCACATGGCCCAAAACTGAGGACTCATATGTCATATATTAATCATTACGGGGAGACTGGAGACTATCCTAACCTCGCAGGATTGGTGTCAGAAAGAAGACAGCTGAGATACAGATCTGATAAGCATCATGCATTAGATAGACCTGCTGCTAGCCTAAAGAATGACGACAGAGGAGTCAAGGATTCTGATTTGGTAAGTTTATGATCTTTTTTTTTCCCTTCATTTTTCTAAAAATCATTTCACATCACTATTTATCAAAGGAATTCAGTTAACTGAAGTGAAATAATCTGCACACAATAATACTGCATCTTTTGTTTTTACCGTATTATTAATTTCTGGTATGTTCTTAGTCATTCATGTTCCCTGTTTGTCACTCCCCTTCCACCTTCCAGTATTTTTTCTATAGTTTATTTTTTCTCTGTATAGTTATCTAAATTCCTTAACCAAAGATAACCTGTTGGAAAATATTAGAAACGAAATCTCTGGAATATTGTTAATTTTGACCAAGTCAATCTATTGATTCTATTTATTGTTCATGGTCAGACTAGCCATTGTATTTAGTTGAGTCATAAGCTCTGGGGTTAATCATTCTTATCGATAACATGATTACTGTTTAGCATTAAAAGATCATTAAATTGATTTATTGTACGGTTTAGTAGTTGACTACTATATAAGCAAGCTCATTTTCTTGATAATAGATGAGAGAAGAGAAGAACAAGAAATGATCTCTTCCTCACAAGTTATCTACTACTACTACTATCCTTACTTCTCCTATTACCTTTTTGATTTGGCATATATTCTAGCTTACACCTCGAGGTCAACTCTCCCTTCGTGGTCGTGCATGCAAGGGATACCGGTGGACAAGGTTTTGTATCTCTATTGGACAACATGTCATGAAGTGCTGCACGAGATTGGCTATATGTCCTTTATGGCGGTGACAACACATCTATCCCGAGGATGGTAAACTATTTTACTTAATTTTATTTCGTAGGTGATTTTCTTTTCCACAACTTCTATCCAACAAACCCATATGGTCGATCTTTCTTCTTCTTTTCCGGATTCAAGAACCAAAAGTTTCATGTTTGTTGTCTTGTTAAAGTTCAATTAAGTCAAGAGTCATAGATTCTATAGTAAGTGAACCCTAAAAGTTGGGCCAAATCAAATGTGTTTCTGTATCAATATCTCAATTCAAACTATCATATCATCAGTCTTTTTCTCCGAATTGATTGCAAACATTAATTTGCTAGCCACCTTGGGTGGTTGTCTATTCCCTAACAAAAAAACACTAATCACTTGAATTATGTTGCTAATACGATTGAACCATTTGACTTTCAGGTTTATGGAAATTCAAAGAAAATAATGCACTATTCAGGACCATTGATGCCCCCAGGCGGTAACATGGAGGACATGCTGAAAGAGCATGAGAGGCTAATTCAAGAGGCAGTGAGAAAAGCACGTGACAAGGACAAGACCAACAACTTTTGAGGAGAACCAAATCGAAGAGGCCTGTGTTCTTCAAGCAACGATCAAGGGAATGTAAGCTTATGATCAGAGCCATTTCACACAATGGAAAGTTGGCATTAAGTTTGTGCTGTTGGTCAAGTATTAAGTAAGCTTATGGTCAAAATCAACTTTCACTCTCTGGAAAAGCTCGGGGAAATGTACATGTATTTCAGCAGTACTATTTTATTTTGATGCATCTAGATGTTAAGATGCTTGACTTAGCTAGTATTTTGTATCAGACTTTGTATCCGGATCTATTATGTTTCGTTAACTATCATTAATGAAACGATGGCGATAAGTCATCTTTATTTCAAAAAAAAAAAAAGCTCGGAGCAATGCTTGTGCTGTTCAGCTTGTAAATTGAATCCAAAACTTCAAATTGTAGAGTTGTTTGTTATTGTATATATTATCCATAATTGTTCATCTCTAATCTCTAATATTATAATGGAGAAAGCCTTAGTGTCATTTGTCATTTTGTCATTCTACCAACACGTGCAACGCACGTACATAACTAATTTAAAGGAGGTTTCAAGTTCAAATCCTCCCGAGTTTTTATTTTTATTTTTTGAAATTATTAAAACGTGCATCGCGCTTGTAAATTACTAGTAATTTTACTTGTAAATCACAGCACATTATCAAGAACCGAATCAAAATTCTCTCGACAAAGAACTTGTATCCTAATCAAAATTCGCTCTAAGTGTAGGTACATTACGAATTAAATAGGTATTAGCCGCTATCTTTAATATCTCATGATAACTTTATAGAGTTATTTTTTATTTTTTATTTTTTTAATATCTTCTTAAGAAAAGGTGGAGTATGACCACCTTGTTTCATTAATAAGAGATTAATAAAACAAAACTTAGAGTACTGAGCTTAATACAGGTTCCTATAATCATAACAAAATCACATAGACTCCACCCTAAACATTGGGGGTGGGACAAAAGAGGACAAGAATAGCCGCAACATTGTAGCGCCCCGAATTTCTAATATGATATCTTAGAAAATACGTGGCACAATCCCAGCATCAACTTCAATGTAACATTAAACACAACCAATACCAATAAAATTTTCAACTTTTATTACAACAAACTTTTACATAGCACAGCGGAATACAAATCAACTCAAATCATAATTTCCTCTTATTTACAACACGGTCTTATTACAACCCTGTTCTTACAAATTTACACAAACTCTATTAAATTAATTTATCTCAAAACTAACTCAAGCATCCACACCTCCAAACTCTAAGCAACAACCTGCAACATATGAGGCTAGAGATAATCCCTAACCCCCAAAACTAAAGGGGTCAGCCATAAATGGTGAGAGTGACATAAGAACAAACAAACAACTTAAATAATCATTAAGCAAGGATTCTTAAATAACATGTAGTGAACCAAAATACATAAAATATGAAGTAGCAAGAAATGTAAACAACAAGTGATACTAAACCAAGTGTCAAGTGTAGAAAACAGGAAATCCACATGCATGAAAACCAAGTCAAGAAAACACAATTTCTATATGCGGACTCTCTAATGCGTACTTGTCGAAGTCTATGCATCCCACTCTACATAGGTTCGGTGCAAGCCCTTAACGTCTTCACTTCATAGGGTTCAATCCCCCGCTATGCAACTAATCCTATCACGATGACTACTACGAGATAAAGATAAGCTATGGATAGTAGCCCATGCCCGATAATTCCGGAGATAGATCCCACACCCAAGATATTTTACCTGGATAATTCCGGAGATCATCCCACACCGAAACATTGACACATCACCACACGAATACCACATGTGCTTCGCCTCGACTCCGATAATTCCGGAGATCAATCCCACACCGAAAGCAACTACTTGGATAATTCCGGAGATATATCTCACACCCAAAGTAAAATACTTGGATAATTCCGGAGATAGATCTCACACCCAAAGTAAGATACTTCGATAATTCCGGAGATTAAATCCCACACCGAAAGCCATACTGAGGTACTTGACTCATGTTCCCGTTCATCATATCACCACTAGTGCCTGTCCTTATTATTTTTGGATTACTTAATTACTCAACGAATCTCCTAGAGTGGTGTACCCTACCGGACTTAACTCAAAACTGAATAACTGAAATGCCTCAACAGGCCTCAACAAAATAACTCAACACCGGTATACTAGGGTCATACACTTCCTCTAGAGACTCAAACTCAAAAAGTCTAAACCAACTTTCCACTAAACAAAATAGCTCAACTGAATATCTCAAATTCATATGCTCAACTGAAGACAAAGTATAATCTCAAAATATCTGAAGACTAACCATTCAAAAGAACATTCAAGTTTACGAAAACTCATCAGTACCAGTCGACTTATACTGTAGTAAGTCGACTGTCCATGGGACAAATATCCTTGATTCTTAAGAAAATAAACTAAGTCATATAAGTCGACTTAAGAAGCCATCAGTCGATTTACCCGAGACAAATTCCAATAATTCTCCAGAAAATATTCTAAGTACATAAGTCGACTTAAAGAGGTCATAGGTCGACTGTCCAGAAAAGAACTGCAATAATTTTGCAAAATAAATTCTAAGTATACCAGTCGACTGAATAATGGTCTAGGTCGACTGTCCAGAACGGATTTTCAAAAAGCTAAAGATACAGCAGCTGGGTCGTGCCAGTCGACTGATAGGTCTGCCAGTCAACTGTCGGCCTACAGTCTGCATAGTTTAGATCTGTATACAATAATCAAAGTTTGAGTTTTTCTAAAGATTCATTGTTTGTGAAAATAATTTGTATTCAGTAAAAATGACAATCTCAAAGTATCCTCAGATTGGATACATTACTCAAATCAAACCATGTCCCAAATCTCAAGTTCTCATGTTCTAAATACCTAATTCTTCCATTAGGGTTTCTCAATACTAAAATTCTTTCACAATTCAAAACCAAAATCTGATTTATAACACAAGATCCACATGTTCATCCATCCGATCATAACCATACTCAAATCTTCACCAAGCTTTCTATCAATCCACTTTTATGAACCACGATCTACTCAACATTCTTAGGTTTCGCATACATGATACAAACAACAACCATTGCATCGTTTTCATGCAAAATACCAAATAAACATACATGCCAAACAAACAACAAAACAATCGTTCACATAAATCCATTTACAAAACAAGTTCATATCACTCACAAGATAAAACAAAACAAAACAATGTCACTCACCTTGAAATTGAAAAGATCCAACAAAAAAGCCTTCCTTTTTGCGAGATCCAAATCTTCCTTTTGATTCCTCAAAAATCACCAAATATTTTGTTGTGCAGCAGAATGACGGCTGCAAATCTCTTTTAAATACCCAGGATGAAGTTTAGGGTTTTACCCACTTTGCAAAATAATCCCTTCAAAACTCAACTTTATATATACATAGCTCTATTCTTGGAAATTCAATAAAATTCATTTAAATTAGGTTTTAAAAATAAAATATAATCCTAAATCTCAATTGATGCTGTTCAAAACGTCCAGAAAGTACATTTTGCATTTTAACCCCTAAAAATGACAAATTTGCAAAAAGGTCCTTCTTTTCTCAAAATTTGCAAATAGTTCCAATTAATTTCAGAAAAATCTGGAAAAATACTAAGTAAATCCCAAATATTAAATAATAATTTTTCATGAAGAAAAATTGACTTTCAAACTTCTCAAGAAAGTATTTGCACGTGTAAAAAGATAATTTTTTCTGAAAATATTCATAAATTCTCTAAAAATCATTTTAGTCATTTATAAACCCTTAAAAATAATATTTTAAAAATACGGGGTTCTACAAACATACATGTGCCTAGACCAAATATTTAATATCCCCCAACAAACCCTAGGGCGATGGGTATCTATGAGCAGTCGAAGGCTAAGCTGGCTATCAGTAGAAGGCGAAGCTGGCTATCAATCGATCGTCAGACCGATCTCGACTTCATCATCATCAAAATCCTCAACCTGGAATACGCTCGCTATTCTCCCCCTGGGACCTGCTGCGGCCACTTTAGCCCAAAATAAAATAAAATGTATAATGTGAGTCAAATTACCAGAAATATTATTACAAGTTCTACGAAAGTATAAATTATTCTTGTCTAGCCAAAGAACCCAGGTCGTTGCGGCAATAGCGATATACCACACTTCTCTCATAGTTCCTCTCTCAGACGCAAATTTAGAACCTACCCACAGGTCCTCGTATACACTAGGGTACTGATTTGTCCCCAAGACGCTGAGTACTGCTTTGCTCCTAGGACACTGTAGAAAAAGGTGGTCTTTACTCTCTAGGGTAACGTGGCAGAACCCGCAGCGAGAATCCACATTTGGTTGACATTTAGTGAGGTTTTCCCGGGTCAAAATCGCATCGTTCAGCACCAGCCATAAGAAAACTTTGATTTTTAGCAGGGCTTTCATCCTCCAAATGACGCCCCACTTTGGGGTACATCCCCTAAAGTGAATGCGGTTATACATGGAGTGGGTGGTGAACTTGCCATTCTTTTCCAATCCCCAAGATTTCTTATGTGGACCCTGAGAGCAACTAATTCTGGCATTGGTGATGTAGGTCTGAAGTTCCATGAGTCTAAGCTAAGAGCCCAGGTCAAGCGATTGTTTAAAGGATGGTTTCCAGGCGCCTCTTTTCCAGGCTGTGGTCACTGTGCAGTGTGGTTGTGACGTATGATCATATAGATCGGAGAACATGGCTCTAAGTGTGTGATCACCACACCACTTATCCCACCAGAATCTTGTGAGTCTGCCGTTACCGATAACTGATGTCACACAGCTAATGAAGGGTTCATAGGCCTTAACTATCCCTTTTTAGAACCAGGAGACAAGTAGGCCTACCCTGAAGCTCAAAATTCTTGTTCCATTCTCATGCAGATATCCCTGAACAAATTCTTGCCATCCCTCACAATTAGGGTGGAATACTTTCCACCACCATTTACCCAGTAGAGCAAGATTCATATCTCGAAGATCAATAATACCTAGTCCTCCATGTATCTTTTTCATACATGCCTTCTCCCATCTGATATGGTGATAACCGCCTCGATCCGGGTCTGCCCCTTTCCATAAAAAGTATTTTTGAGTCCGGTCAATTCTCTGAATGACCCATCGCGGCATTTCAAAGAAGGACAAATAATAGGTTAGAAGATTTGAGAGAACTGCATTAATAAGCATGACTCTCCCTTCCAATGATAGGGTTTTGCCTTTCCAACCTGCTAGACGGTTCTCAACCTGGTCAATAATGGGTAGCCAATCGGCCTTTTTGAGTTTCCCGGATCTTAGTGGTAATCCCAGGTACTGAATGGGGAAACTCTCGGTGGAGCAATTGAGAATTGTGGCATGTTCAAGTGTCTCCTCCGGTGTCAGGACAATGGGGATGAGAGCGATTTTGTGGAAGTAAACCCTGAGGCCAGACCAAACTTCAAAACTATATAGTATTCCTTTGAAGGCTATTGTTTTCCCGAGGTTGCCATTACCAAATAAGAGAGTATCATCTACATATTGGAGGAGTGAGCACCCTTGGCGATTGACTCCCTTGGCCACCAGTATGATCCAACATGCTCTACTGTAGTTAGCCATCATGGATCGAAGAACGTCTGCCACAATGGTGAAGAGAAGGGGTGAGAGCGGATCTCCTTGTATGAGGCCCCGTTTGCACGAAAATGGCTGGCCGGACACCCCATTTACCAAAATTGCTGTTCTGCTGGTGGTAAGACATGTGTGGATCCATCTGATCCATCTATCCTCGAAACCTCTTCTAGCAAGCGCTTCCAGAAGACAGCCTCATTCAACCAAATCATAAGCTTTCTCGAAATCCAGCTTCAGGAGGTAGCTCTTAGAATTTGATGTGTGGCATTGGTGAATCGTTTCTTCAGTCGTTGCTATACTTTCCTGAATACATCATCCTTTAATGAACCCCATCTGGTCGTGACTAATGAGGTCATCCATCACCTTTCCCAGTCTATTAGCGAGAGTCTTGGTAATGATCTTGACAGAGCAGTTAAGTGGACTAATAGGGCGGAAGTCTCCCACTCGTCGGGAGTCTTCTTTCTTAGGAATCAGCACAACCTCCGCGGAATTAAATCTCCCTAATTTGAGTTTATGGTCGTAGAAATATGCGAACAGCTTCAGCAAATCGCTTTTGATTTCCTCCTAGAATGTCTGATAGAATAGTATCGGGAAACCATCTGGACCTGAGGCTTTATCTTTTCCAAGTTTTTGGACTGCCTCACAGACTTCCTTCTTAGTGAAGGGTGCTTCTAGGGATTGCATCATATGGACGGAGTTGCCCGTCGAGTCCTGACAGAATTCGTGGTGGATGGGTACTCTCAAGTCTGCTTTGTATCCAAAGAGGAGCTTGAAATGGGACTGGAAAGCCATTCTGATATCCGCATCGCCTTGGACCATTCCAGACTCCGAGTGGATCGAGTGAATGAGGTTAGATCTACGCTAGGCACTGGCTACTTGATGGAAGAATGTCGTGTTCGCGTCTTCTTCTTTGAGCCACAAAATTCTGGACCGTTGTTACCATTTAATTTCCTCAAGCCTATAGAGTTGATCAATTTCCTGTCTGAATTGGAGCAACCTATTCCGCCCTTCCTGCAGCAGATCTTTAGTTTCTTCAGTCTTCTCAAGTTCCTCAATACCTTCAAGAAGGGAGTCTTTTGCCTTCCAAATCAGCACAAATCTGGTTCGGTTCCATTTTCTGAGCTTGCCCCTAAGTCTTCTAATTTTTTCACACTATATTGAGGTCGCTTCAGACCCCATAGTAGGGAGAGACCAACTCTCGCAGACCATATGGTGGAAGCCTTGGATTTCTAACCATGCTCTCTCGAATCTAAACTTTGATGATTTCTTGAGTTGATCTTCCCCGGAAGATAAGAAAATAGGTACATGATCCGATGTGGGTTTAGGGAGTAATTTAGCCGAAGACAACGGAAATTTGGTCTCCCAGTCAGTGGAGACCAATATCCTATCTAGTTTAGCTAGAATGAGCGTTGCTTGCATGTTTGACTAGGTGAAAAGCCTATCAGAGATGGGAATGTCAACAAGTTCCAGGTCCATGATAACCTCATTAAACGCTTCCCTATCAACGTCACTGGATCCTCTGCCTCTGTGTTCTGAGGCGAATCTAGTGATGTTAAAATCGCCCCCCACCACTCAAGGGTGTGGCCAGTGTGCTTGGATCGCTCTTAGTTCTGTCCAGAAATCAATTCTAGAGGCCGAAGTGTGCGGGCCATAGACCATCGTAATTGATTGAATCCATAGGTCGGCTTTACGCTGGAGTAAGACCGACAGTGATAATTGCCCGTATAGCTCGTCTAAACAACAAAGAGTGCCGGGGTTAAAACCTAGAGCGATACCCCCAGATGCCCTAACAGATGGGGACATTCTTCATTCATAGACGATTTCCCCCAACCTATTAAGTCTAGACATATGTGTAAGTTTGGTCTCTTGAAGACCCACAATGTTAGCCTTTGATTTGGCAATGACATCCTTAACCATTTTCCGCTTGCCCCGCCTACCGGGGCCTCTAATGTTCCAGAAAAGAGCCTCCATTAACTACGGATAGGTAAGGGATCGTGACTCGATTTGAAAGTCGAGTTGGAAATAAGGTTAACCCTATCTTTCTCTCATCCTCTAATTTTGTTAAGGAGGAAAGCGTTCATATCAGTATCGGTAACCGCAAGATCACAAGTTTCGGCTAGACTAAAAATCTCAGTATCAGTCATGAAATTAAAAATGGAAACTGAGAAGGAACATGTACCTCCGTCGTTTGTGTGTTAAGTTGACATTGTTCCTACCGTTTGTAAGGTTGGCATGTACATTGCACACACTTTTATTCTCCCATGGTCACATTCGGAATTACTAATCTGTACCACATTGTCATATTTAATATTTGTGACCAATTCTTTATGTAAGCAAAAGAAAAGCACATATAGTTTGTCTGTTTATGTGGAAATGAATCTTAGCATACTTGAAGAAGTTTGTTGCTTATGATTGTTAAACCAAATTTTTAGGCCACTTTATACTGAACGGTGATTATGAAGGAAAAAACAGAGAAGGACTGTTCGTACTCCAGTAAGATCATATTGTTGTTGATATGATTATTGCTTTTTATAACAACTAAGAGCATCCACAGTTGTTATGCATAAATGCATATTATGCATCCCCAAACCCAAAAAAAAAAGTTCTTTGCGCTCGTTAGTTATTTATCCATTTTTTAATCTTTTTCGCTAAAGTAAAAAAAACAAAAATAGCCTTGGAAATAACGATATGCATATTATGCGTGACGAAACATCAAATATCATGTTTCGTTTACATTATTTAATTAATTTTTAAATCATTGGACGCCGATGAAAATTAGTTTTTTTTTTAATAAAAAAAGGAAAAATGAGTTGAAAGCATGATGTTTCGTCTAATCTCTTTTTAAATGGGATAAAACATCATGTTACTTCCTATTCAGTTTTTTGAAATTTTTTTAAAGAAAAAACCTAAAGGTTATTCCCAACACACACAAAAAAAACCCGATGATGGGATTTTTTTTTTGGACGAAAGATCATGTTTCGTCCCATTTAAATAATATTAAATTTTTCGTTTCCCCCTTAAAAATTTATTATATTTTAATTTTTTCTCACATACGGAACATCATGTTTTGTTTTGTTTTGTTTTTTTTCAAATTTATGCATTTTATACATTTTCACAACTACAGCAAATCATCGAAAAGCTATTTTATAATATGCATTTATGCATTTTATAGCTTAGACGACACGACTGTGGATGCTCTAAGAAGGGGTATTTTTCTTTTCTTTTCTTTTCTTTCCTTAATTAATTTGACCATTTACCATTTTAATTATAGAGTAAAGGATAACAGAAAAGCAACTTGATCATAGAATTTTCCAAATCCATGATAAAAGACGTTCACAAAATTACTCAAGTACCATTTTGAGAGACCAATTTCTTTCTAATTAACCACTTGGTTTGAAAACTATAATACTTTTCGAAATTCATATAGTCCCTACGTAATAAACAAAATTAAGTGCAATAAAAAAAGAAAAAAATATTTCAAATCTAAGATCTTATTATATCTATATATATTATACTAATAGGCGAAAGCATGTCAACCCCTCTCTCCTTCCTCTATTTAAAAATTAGTATAATGTACGTACGATGTGCGTCTAAAAAAAGTAAAGTCATCAAATTAAATAAATATATATTGAATAAGAAATAAAATAGTTTATATTTGAATGTTTTGATTTGGGCTACACGTGCATTGCACATTTATATTTGTTGAATATAGTTTGGACGTGTGTTATACATGTTTATATAGTTACAAAGTTATGCTTTGTTTGTTACAAATCCCAACTCTCTCATTAAAATAGTAGAGATAAAGATAGGGAGATTTTTGCCGTCATAGGCCACTTTTTGATAGTATTTGTGTTTTTGGGCCAGTTGCCCAACTATTAGAGCTTTTGGGCTAGCCTGTGCCACGTTAGCAGTGGCCGCTATTCCCAATAGCGGCCTCTTCATTTCGAGGTCGCTAATGAGAATAACGACCTATGTTTTAAATTTTTTTGAATTTTTTGTTTGTCGTCGCTATTCCCACTAGCGATCTTAGTATAATGAGATTAGTCGGCTCGAATGAATGTATTGAGACACTTAGCTATTCCTAAAACGTTTTTCCCAAAAATTTAAAACCGAGGTCGCTATTGGGAATAGCGACCTCAGTAGGAAACACAATCTACTTATTCTTTGTAAAATTTGCAAAATAGTTTTACAACTAAGGCCTCTATTCGGAATAGCGACCTTAGTTAATAAAGGCCTCTATTCCGAATAGCGATCTTAGTTTTAAAAAAAAATTGATTGTCATTTTTCAGAGAGCAAAAGCTCTCTAAATTTTGCTAAGTGCTAGAATACAACTCATTAAAGGTCGCTAATCTCATCAGCGACCTCATTATACTAAGGTCGCCAGTGGGAATAGCGACAGCAAACAAAAAATTCAAAAAAAATTAAAACATAGGTCGCTATTCCCATTAGCGGCCTCGAAATGAAGAGGCCGCTATTGGGAATAGCGGCCGCTGCTGACGTGGCACAGGCTAGCCCAAAAGCCCTAATAGTTGGACAACTGGCCCAAAAACGCAAAATCTTTCAAAAAGTGGCCTACGTACGCAAAAAATTCTAACGATAGGAGAGGAAAAGTAGGGATTCCTATTTAACTAATACGTGCATTATGTACCATTTTATTAAAAAATTAAAATAAAATAAAAACCCCAACCCTCAAACACAGTCTCTTCCCCTTCCAATTTCTCAATCTCACAAAATCTTACATCTTTTCCCAAACCCACCCCCATCCCCTAACTTAAATTAATTAGATTTTTAAGCAATCACAATTCATAAAATTATTTTTATATGGTTTTCTTTGTCTATCATCTTTATTCTAACATGTGCTATAATACATGGTTTATAATGTATAATATATTTGCTGAATGTTAATTATGTTATACTTATTAACATAAATTAGTTGAATTTGCGACATCTTTTCATTGCATGTTTTTTTTAGCTTAAGTAATATTCAATTGGAAAACATTATTGCTTGGCAGTGGTTATCAAAATCATCTGCTTGTATGAGAATAATAATAAAGATTTCAGTAATTACGGTATGGATGATATTCAAAAATTTCTCACAATTCTCTTACGTTTTTTTGCAGTTCTATATAATTTTATAAGTCTCTCAAAACTTTTTAGACTGTGCAATTTGTACAGGATAACACTAGTTTATCTAATTGGAATTAACTAAAATTAGTTATATGACGAATATGATTCATCTCAATTTTAAAATAAGTTAATTAAAAATAAGATAATCGGTAAAAGGTACCAAAATAATTTTCCCTTTTTCTGGAAACTTTTCTTCCATCGTTTGGATTACACACACTTTTTTTTATATAAAAATTTTGGCAAAAACCTAAAATTAGATTGTAAACATTTAATATAAATTTACGTTGAGATAATTATTGTCCACCTAGCATAAATAAAATAATTATACACTTTTTTTTATTTCTTTCAATACAAGTATGCACAATTAGTTTATCCTAGGAGCCTAGGGGTACAATACTTTATTCAATTATGAGAAAAATATGAGGTGCCCTATAATAAGAGCATCCACAGTCAAACGACTACAGATGCTCTAAGCAAATCAAATATCAAATCTGGATGATGAGAATTATGAAAAAAATGATATTTTAAAGTAGTGTATTAAAATATGGAGGGTAAAATGCTACACCCAATTGAATAAGTGTGAAAGCTTCATACATTCAGAGTGAAGACTCTATCTAGCTTTCTAGTTATATAGTTTAGATATTGGTCCATATTTCTCTGTATTTCAGTATGAGCTATTTTATGGAGTATTTTTAACTGATTAAATATTTATTATTATTTACACTTTTTTTAAAATAAATTTGCTATAATAAAAGATTGAGTTAAATGAAATATTGAAGGAAACTAAAACTGCTTGATAGAGTTTATACTGATCTACTTGAAAATTGTAGTCATCTTCTATGATTAAAGATGAGAGGGGGTAACCACCATTAATATTCAGATAGCTGAGTTTGTTGTTGACTACTATCAAAGAATGGTCCTAGGATGCAGATCAAGGAGGAAATCTGGCTAAAGAGGGTACGCGAAGAAGATTCTAAAAGGTGGATGACCCATCTCATTAAATAAGTTTATATTAAAAGAGAATTCATTCTTGCTTGTATCTATTGGGATTCCCCGGATCCGGTGAAAAAAATCGAATCTACCAAATTAAGCTAGGCAGATAGATAGACTCCTTTCCCGCTGCTAAGGGAAAGCAAGAAACTAAAGAAAATGATTGTTTTTTAACCATCGCCCCCTTTTTTTGCGGCTACTAAGAGTCCTCTCACTCCCAACATATTATCATCTGACTAGGTCCTGCCAGTAGCAACAACGAGAAAAAACAACCAAATAGAAACAACAACTAACTATGGCTCTTGGCCAAGGGGTATACAAATATCACATATTTTTGGATCATTATGATTTTTTTAATAGTATATAGTTTATTTTTCTGATTTTTCTGATAAGTTTGTTACAAATTAGGAGTAGTTTTAGATTGAAAAGATTCTAAAACTGAAAACTTCTATTCTCCCTGTTCATTAGTGTATTTAAGAAATTGAAATTATATCTCAAATATCTTTGTAAACGGAGTCGGAGAAGAAAACAAAGAAAAAATACAAGTAAAATAAAGAAGAGAATGACATTTCCTACTCCTGTATAATTTTGCTGTAAATTTTTTCTTTCCTTTTCTGGCCACAATTGTAAATTTTATTGTTGTTGATATGATTGTTGCTTTTTGGACAATTTTATTATGTTTGTGCTTTATGTGCTATATTTTTGCATCTTTTTTGTTCTTTTTTTCTAACTAGCTTTAATTATGTATATATCTATTTGTCAAGGAAAATTTTTGATCAAAACTTAATTTGTTAGCATTTCTTTTTGTTCTTTAATGTCTTTAGAAAAAAATTTCCAAATAGTAACGACAATAATATATTTCTTAGAAACTAAATTGAGATTAAATAAACAGGCGATAGTGGAGATGGAGCAAGACGAGATTGAGTGGCGAAAGAAGCAAGAGAATTGGTTACTTGCGACGGCATCAAGCAAAGTTAAATGGTGTTATCCAGCATTTTACAGTGTCAATGTAATGGTTGTGCTCGTGTACTTGGTCTTCCTTTTGCCATGTCGCAACTTAAATGATACCTACTTACATTTCTTTTTCATTAATACATACACATGCAATGAGAAAATAATGGACATCAATTATAAATAAAAAGAATGTAGAGCTTGAACTTTTTTTTTTTTTGACAACATGGGTTTCCATCCGCCTCTAGTGGCTCAGACTAATCCCAGGACCCGTGACGGGGTGTTTGCGCAGGCGCATTGGCTTACGGTCACGTGGCCACACTCCAGAGGTGTTTAAGGCTCTTTGCCAACCAATAGGGTTCGAACCCGGGATCTGTGGGGGAGCACACCCCAAGTCCCGCTTCTAACCACTAGGCCACTTGTGGTGGTTAGAGCTTGAACTTTGTCAGCAGCAATCGACTTAATTGACATATCTCTAATATAGTTTTTAAATGATAACCATACATATGCCCAACAAAATTTGAAAAGGAAATAACAAAAATCACACACTTTAATGGGCACTTCCAACCGGTTTTTTATTCTTTTAGAAGAAAAAAGAAGAATAAGAATTGATGTCTTATTCCTAGACTATTTGAAGTTTGAAGATAAATCATCCATGGACCCTGATATGACTAACAAAAATTTATCAACAACTTTATCAGAAAGAATTCTATCAAACTCATTTTGCTATCCATGTTTGTTTTACTTATTGCTGCCGGATCTAACTTGTCTAACAGCCTCATGGCTAATCACATTTTATTTCTTATGACAACTAGTCCAAGTTCATGAGTGTGTTCTAGGTACTCGATTCGATCGCTATGATGAGTTTGGTCAACATGTTTTCGGTACAAGAACAAGACTGAAAGACTGCACCACCAAGATCTGAAAAAAGGCCCCACAAAAAAAATCCTAGTCCTAAAATCCTAGGGGCGGCGGCGGCTACCCTCAGCACCCCACCCCGTTGCCCCCCCCCCCCCCCCCCCACCCTCACCTCTCCTCCACCTTCGATGTGACCTACCCCCTTCCTCCATCGCGTCGACGTGCGTGGAAGAAGCAGATCCACGGCGTCCACGAAGCCCCGCTAGTCGACGGAACCGACAGATCGACAGAGCTACACGACGTCCTCGATGTAGCCGATGCGCGATGAAGACGTAGCTCCACAGCATCGACGGGGCTCCACGACGTCCACCCCCTTCCCCTGAGTCGCCGCGAATCCAGCACTCCCCTAGCATTTTCACCTCACCGATCTTCGCGGCGGTGAAGACGTACACGAAATCCAGCGCTCCTTCCCTCGCGTCTCCGTCTCGCACCTCCGAGCTCGTCCCCCTGGTGCGCTGCCTCACTTCGAAGCCAGCCGCCAGTTCGTCGCGCGCACAGATCGCGAAGCCAGCCGCCAGTTCGTCGCGCGCATCGCCTCCCCAGATCTCCGAGCTCATCCACCGGTGCGACGCCGCACTTCTACTGCAGAGTTTGTCGTCGCGTCTATCCTGGATGTAGGCCGCGCCTCTTTTGGTTACGGAGCGACGTCTTCGTCACGCCAGAGCATCCTCCCTCGCCTTTGGTCGCGATCGCCTCGATTTTGGGTGATGACAAGGTGCGCAACACCCCCCCCCCCCCCCCGCCTCACATTGCTTCCCGACTTCGAAGGTGGAAAGCTCCCACGGTGGGGAGATCCAGTTACACCTGCGTTGGGGAAGATTTGCTACTAGAGAGGGGGAGTGAGATGTTTGCACGATTGTGGGGCTTGGGCCCGAAGATGGAGTCCCCCATGATGTGCGCTCTCTTGTTTCAACTTCTGGGGTGTTCAATGACGTCGCCGGTGCAGTCTTGACAGCAGCTACTTTCTGACTATTGAGCTTCCTCCAGCTTAGGCCACTGTCTCGTAACAGCGCCGTCTCATCCCACGGTCTGGGAGTAAGAGTCGAGACGAGTTTGTGTGGTGAGAAATCGCTTGAGAGAGCAAGAGCGTGACAGAGGTAAAAGTATCCTCTCCACGGCTCTCTCCTGGAGCGTGGTCTTTTTGGTGGGGTGAGCGAGATAGTTGTTTAGTGAGAAATCGCCGGAGAAAGCACAAGCGTGAGAGAGGTGAAGGTATCCTCTTCACGGCTATCTTTTTGGTAGCGGCTGTGGGAGCTGTTGGCGCGTTGGTAGGATGAATGATGGTGGAGATGGACGGGGGGTGTGGTTGCTGTGCTTGTGCCGTATTTCGGCCTGCGGAGTTTGGGCCCAAAGATGGGGTCCCCCCAGTAAGGAGAAAGTAGGGATCGACGGGTGATAAAAGCCTACCAGACTAGTTTCAGGTGGGTGTGCACGTGCCGTGGAGGCCCACCCTCCAGGGTTGTGTCAGCCCACCCTCCAGGGTTGTTGGAGGAATTTGTTGTTTGTACGGGTCATGTTGCTTCATGTATGTTTCGTTTTCTGTCTGGCCCAGTTCTATGGGTTTGTATCGTTAATTTCTTATTAATGAAACATGGTGACCAGATTTCACCTTTCCCTTAAAAAAAACAACAACATGTTTTCGGTACAAAATTTGGAATGTGGATAGTAGTTCCTAAAAAACTGACGGTACAAGCCTTGACAAACATAGCATGCGGAGTGACTTGGGGAAAGTCATTGCAAAAGTTTTTTTTGACTTGCTTGTGTCTTCCATGGGCTCATACAGATTAACATATTAGTTATCAAATTATTCCTTTACCAAACGCCCAATTTCACTTTTCTCAGAGGAATTTCTCTTCTAGCTTGGCATGGGTTTCTTCCAAATTGTAGAAACTACATGCATTAAAGTAGTATTTCTTATGAATGATTACTTGACATCTTATTTAATAATTCTAACAAATGACAACATGCATTACACATTACTCTCCCCGAATAAAATTAACCGTATATCTCCATCGTAAAATTCACAAGATATATAAATCAAGTGACAAAGTATGTGTTCAGAGTCGAACATTAAATGTGCATGCCCAGAGTTAAGCATAATAAATCAAGATTATATATATTACTTTTTAATGAAACAAGTCATACCATTTGTCATCTTGAGAAACTCACCATCTTTCTTTTCTTTTCTTTTCTTTTTTTTTTTTTTTTAATAAAACCCATTAGTTATTCAACAATAGCTTTCATTGCATCCCTCGTAAAAGGAAGGAGTCCAGACATAAGCTACAATATGCACTAGTCTACACCATTAGAGATCACCTTTGACGTGTCCGATGCAATGGATAGGGCTTTCTTTTGCGGGGTCACCTTGCAATCCAAGCCACTATCTCTTCGACCCCAGAGAAGCCTTCAACAAAACCCATGTGGCAAGGGTATTGGGTGTTGTGATAGAGAGAGGAATCTCACCAAAACTCTCGTTGGAAAATTTCGTCGAACACTTGTGGTGTAGCGGAACTAATTAAAGCAATGAGAATGGCGAGGTAGATGAGGCGAATCAATCGAATAACCAAACAAGTAGATTCACTAATCCAACACAAAACACACGAGAAATTTATTCTAGTTAGCTTTCGCTTAATCCGGAGGAAAATATAGGGAGATATAATATTCAACTAGAGAAGATTACAAAGAGTTACAGATTCACTCAATACAAGAAATTAAACTCACTCACCAAGAATTATCTCTCAAGCCTCACTTGCAATGGAGAATATCAATGAAGTATTTGACCTCACATCTTGGAGGCCATTACAATAAATAGAAAAAGAACAGAGAGAGCCCTAGGTTAGTCTTGATATCTCAGTCGTCCAATATATCTTGAATAAGAGGTACTGAATAGGAGCCGTACCATCTGAGTTTGAGTTGAAGATTGAGCTGAAACGATCCCCAAGACCTAAGCCCAAAATATTACTGCCGCCGTCGGCAGTCAACTGCACCCAAGTGCGGTCGACTGCAACTCATCCTGCCTGAACCCGATGGGTGTACAGTAGATTGTATAGTTGACTGTACATGCCTCTGTTGTTGTTGTTGCTCTGTTTTCAACTTCGCTCTCTTCGACGCTTCTACCTACGTGCTTCATCATCTCTTCTTCTAATTGGACAATGAGTATACAAGACATAATCTTAACAATCTCCACATTGGATTGCATACGAGTGCTATCAACACGATGTGATTCATTATCTCTGAACTCTACTAAACTTTACTTGCGAACAATACTTGGAATGATAGTTTCTTCAACTAGTTGAACAACTCTTCTACCTAATCTCACAGATCAGTATACCCTTTCAAGGGCACACCTCAGTAGCCGTTAACACGGATTTGCCAACCTCCTCACGAACTCCACCTACCCCGAGGCACTCTCCACCTCTCGATGATATTCGAACGTCGTGGTCTCGCGTTGATGATACTTGTTGTGGCAGACTAGATAAATTTGTGGAGATATCGGGAAAATAAACAACACTTGCACAGGTATTTCGGATTCCCCAAAGCTTGTAGAGATTGTGTTGGCATAACCCACCAACTCTCATACCTCTAATCACCTTACGACGACCATAAAAAACAGACAAACCTCCATCTCGAGCTGTGTATCTGCAGCCGCGTGCTTCAAGCGTTCCCAAGGAAATTAGATTCTGTTTCAGCAAAGGAATATGCAAAACTTTCCTTAAAGTGTACATATTCCCACCTGGCATCTCCAACTCAACTGTCCCCTTACTTAGTACTTCACAAATCTCCTCAGTTTTCTTTCTCACACAACGCCCTGTAGTAGACTTACAAGTAGAAAACAACTCTCTCTTGGAGCAAATATGAGTAGAACTCTCTGAGTCAAAAAACCAACCAGAATCCGCTTCTAAAGAATTTGAAATAACAAGACACAAATCACCTAATTCAGAAGGGTGAACCAATTTGCGGTAGTACAACCATCCCTGGCGCACTCTTCTGTTTCTGCAATTTCCAACAGTTTTTCTTGATATGCCATGACCTATTGCAATATCGGCAACGGATTGATTCCTTTTGCAAAGCACTTTGACTTCCAATTGAAGGACCTTCCACTTCTCGACAACCTGTGGGAGTAGACGATGATTTATGAGTCTCCTTCTTAAGTTGATTTTCCTTCAAGGCTTTGATTACACCATCCATCGTAATACTTTCCTTGGCAGATTTACCGTATATCATGGTAGGTATCAAATGTTCGTACGAATCCGGCAGTGAATATATCAAGTTGCTTTATCTTCTTTACTCACATCCGCGTTTATCGCCTTAAGTTTAGATAACACCTTGTTGAACTCTATGTGGTGATCTTGAATATCGGTACCTTCCATCATTGATAAACAGAATAACTTTTTCTTCCAATGCATCTGATCTAGTAACGACGAACCAGATTAGCCAGCTATGAGTTTTTTCCACAAACTTGCTGCACTAGTTTCTTCAAGAAATTTGCACTTGACCTCGTTCGCCAATGATAGTCGGATTAGACTTATGGTTCTTTCACAAATATCATCCCAAACATCTTCCTTCATATCAGATAGCTTTTCCATCTTCTCAACTGCTAACTGTAGACGTTCTTGAACTAGGACATCATACATGTCTACCTTCCAAAGATTGATGTTGTTCTTTCCATCGAACTGTTTGATCTTCAAAAGATTGTGACATGTCATCTTCACCAATAGACTTGGTAATTTGAAGCTCTAATACCACTTTATTGGGGTGTTGTGATAGGAAGAGGAATCTCACCACAACTCTTGTTGGAAAATTTCGTCGAACACCTGTGGCGCAACGAAACTAATTAAAGCAATGAGAATGGCGAGGTAGATGAGACGAATCAATCGAACAACCAAACAAATAGACCCACCAATCCAACACAAAACACATGTGGAATTTATCCTAGTTAGCTTTCGCTTAATCCGGAAGAAAATGTAGGAAGATATAATATTCAACTAGAGAAGATTACAAGGAGTTACAGATTCACTCAATACAAGAAATTAAACTCACTCACTAAGAACTATCTTTCAAGCCTCAATTGCAATGGAGAATAATATCAATGAAGTACTTGACCTCTCATTGGAGGCCATTACAATAAATAAAAGAAGAATATAGAGAACCCTAATTTAGTCTTGATATCTCAGTTGCTCGATATATCCTGTAGAAGAATGTACTGAATAGGAGTCGTACGATCTGACATGGAGTTGAAGATTGAGTCGAAACGATCCCTAAGACCTAGGCCCAAAATATTGCTGCAGCTGCGGGCGGTAGTCGACCTCAACTCATCCAACCTGAACCCGAGGGGTGTACAGTCGACTATACATGTCCTGTTACTGTTGCTGTTATATTTCCAACTTCATCTCTCTTCGACGCTTCGACCCCTGTGCTTCATCGTCCCATCTTCTGTCACGCCCCGCTTCCTAAAAGAGAATACGAAATACAGATACGTAACGAAGCCCAACAAATAATTTTCATCATCCATAAGCTTTTCGGAATCTTTACAACATCTCACAAGAATAATCAGAGTCAGAAGCAAAAGAATCAACCAAGCATGCACAAATGAATCAAAATACCAATAAAAAATACTTGAAACAAAATATATTAATCTCAAATAATCTAGATCTAAATAAGTCAATATCCTGGGTCACATTGCCCAAATACAAAGAAATCTAAGTAATCAAGTACAATTGTTTAAAACAAGCAACAAGAAATAGTAATCGCAAAATCCAACACTAATATCTCATATCGCCAACTCCATCTGGCAGCTGATCATCCTGTTCTACAATTAAATAAATTGCAGGAATATGAAAAAGAAAATAAACTCCCGTCAATGCAAGTTACGGGCCGCTTATAGTGCAGGATACAAGTACATGGGGAAAAAAGATAACTAATAATATGGAATAGGCATGATAATAAAATATAACAATTAGCATGGCAAGATGAACAAGTGTAAGTAGCATGCATCAAGTGTCAAGTAAACACGCATCATGTAAACAAGTAACATGTATCAAGTGTCATGTATCATGTAGTCAAGTATCAAGTAAGCATGTATCATGTTCAGGTGCCATGTATCAAGTCTTGTAGTTATTACTATCGAGGTAGCACTTCATGCATCCCGGTTTTTACTACATGGTTGCTACATCAAACTATTTCGCTTTAGATTTCATAGTGGACCATAGAAGGCAGTGTACTCAGGGACAAGTATCAAGTAATCCAGCTCCAAGCTCCAAGTATCATGAATCATGTATCACGTGTCAAGTTGTGTAAGTGGCAAGTAAGCACGTGTCTTGCGTGCAAGTGTCAAGTAATCATGTGTCAAGTATCATGTATCAAGTCATCATGTAGGATCTGTGGATCCCCTTCTGAGTACATGTTTCTGTATTATCCACTATTAGATCATTTCCTTAAAACCCCGACTTGGTTATTTATTATTATTATCAAACAGGCATGTGCGAGTACAAAACATGGCAAGAATAACATGGAATGATCAAGTAACAAGTACATGATGAAGAATAAACTTGCACAGGCGAAAGACAAAATATCAAAGTTTAGAACAACGAGAATTCTAATTTAGGATAGCAAGACAGTACTGCACTAAAATAGAGATTTCCGTTGCTACAAAAAAATACAAATCTGAATCCGTCAAAGAATCTAGAAAATAGACTCCCGGCCGAATCCAGCAAGCATATATAAGTCATATAGTATTTCACAAAAACATGAGTCAAAACTGGATTGAAACCAGAAAATATGTTCAACCAGAAATCAGAAGATCGTATTCAAAATCAGGAAAACAACATGAAAACTCATTAAATAAATCCACAAAAAATCTAGGGTATTCCCTTATATGTGTAATAACAGAAAATCAAGTTTTATAATTTTCCAATATAAATAGAGTAGTCAAGTAAAATCAGAAAACATCACGATGCGGTAGTTTTATAAATATGAAATTATAAACACTGTAGTACGAAAAACAACAATATCTCACAAACCATAAATCGAATCCAATCCACCAAAAGGGTAACGAATCCAAATCATGTCGTGTATGTCGTAAGGCAACTATGGTCAAATCATCACTATAGAGACAATATCAACAAGGGGATTCACACACCAATTGTCTTTAGAACTCAACTATACTACAGGCGGTATTTAGTACTTGTATTACACAAAGAAAAGAATACAAGTTACTTGCCTTAACCGACGATGAAAACGACACCACACATGAATAACGGGAATGGATTCCTAGCAACGAACTCAACGAATGAGTACGAGTCCATGAACCAAAACGAGCACAACCCACGAACACAACTACGAACCAACACTCCAAGAACGAACGGACGAACCCCACGAGCACACGAACCCAATGAACAAGAACTACGAGTCCCTGAATGCAGCTCACGCACAAAAAAGAGGACCACAGAGAGATGGCAGCGATACGACAGTGGGATGATAGTGAGTCGCGGCTGCTTTCTGTTCTGTCGCCGTGAGGAGGGGAAGCACACAGGGCGTCGAGGTGAGGGGATAGCACAGCACGCTTGTGCTGTTGTTGCTGTTGTCGAGGAAGCACAGACGAGGGGTAACACTGGTGGTCGCACCGCAGGGTATAGTGGGCCGTAAGAGGGAACGGAAGGGAGGTCGGGGGGGTGCACACGAGAGAGAGACGAACGGGAGAGAGATGAGGGAGATTGGAAGAACACAGGGAGAGGCGAGTATGGGTTTGCAAGGTGAACAAGGTAAGGCTGAAGATGGCTAGGGGATGAACAGGAATTAGGTTATAAAGATATATATCTATATAATAAAACACAAAGAAAGCTATCAAGTGGTTCTCTTTCAATCTCCCCAAAAATCAAAAACCCGGATCTAACCTCACAAAACATATTCCCCTCCCCCCCCCCCCCCCCCCCCCCCCCCCCCCCCCCCGCGAAAAGTTTTCCTCCGAAACTCAAATTCAAATCTCCCATCCAAAACATCTTCTATATTTATTTAATTATTTTTTTTTCTTTCTCTCTCCCTTCCTCTTCTATTCAAAAAATTAAGAAAATAAAATTTTAAAATTTTTTTTAAAATAAAAATTTAAAAACTAAAAAAATTACAAATTTAAAAACTTTTAAAAAAGTTCAAAAAATTCATATAATATGTTTTTTGCTGGACCCCCAAAAGTTTCTTATATAATATGTTTGCTACTTCAATTAATTTGCTCGACCTCCAAAATTTTTTATATGATCAAATAAGGGGCACTGTTTCGAAGACGTGCCGTAGGCACGTGTCAACGGGCAAACCTAATATATATATATATATATATGTATATATGTATGTATGTATGTATGTATGTATGTATGTACTAGTTGAAATTTACCGTGCACCAAGTGCACGTGGTTTGGTGAACATGACACTTGAATATTTTAACAATGTTCTATTTTTTTTTAGAAAATCAATTATAGGAAAAAAAATTCATTAAGAACTCAAATGAATATAAAGTATGAACACTATATATTAATTATGTACACAAAATACTTAAAATTTCAATATTAATAACTCTAAATATTAAATCTAGTCTTGATTAAACAAAATAATATGTAAATAATTATCTAATCTAAAACATAAAGATATAAAAATAAGATATTTTTTAAAAAAAGAACAAATCAGTAAATTCTAATTTGATTTCATTGTATTTTTCATAAGATTAATCATTATTTTCCCAAGAATACTCCAGCCATGGTGTCATCAAAGCTTATGTTCTAGGAATTGATTGCATATTCCTTGCAAACAATAGTTGAAAGAGTATGGTGGTAATTCTATTAGGTTTATGCATAAAGAGGATCTAGTATATTATTTGTAAAATATATGTTTAATTTAGGAATAAGATATATGTGCTAACAAATTATTGTTGTTATAAATTATGAGTCAAAACTGTAGTCAGGAACTTTTTTCTCTAAGAAATTTAGCAATCATTTCGTCGTTTAATGAATTAACGCACTCAATGTTCGCTGCTAAAATATCACGTTTGGTGATGCAGCCCGTAGAGTGTGCATGTTGATGGAGTGGAGCAAAAACACTATCAAGCAAGGCTAGTTTAAGTCTTCAATGATCATCTCCTTTAAAATTTGAACTAAATCATCGTCGACAACGGACTCCCCACTGTTCCCTACTTGATGTAATAAGTCACATAATAATAGATCTAATATTGCCCTTATATTTGGTTGTAATTATATAATTTCCATTTCTTGGCATTGATCTGATTTTACTAAGGTAGAAGCAATCCTCAATTCTATCGTTCTACGTGGTACCACTTGAAGAACTTGTCGAAAATCTCCAAATAAGAATACTTATTTTTTCATACACTATGAATACTATTAATAAAAACTAAATGACGAGAAATGTACCTCAAATGTTACTTATTTCTATTTTTGAAATTTGTACTATGCCATATTATAGTTATAATGACATAGTTTGATTTAAACTACAAGCTACTTGTACTATGCAATTTTCACTAAAAGATAAATGCTTATTATAGTATCTCTTCTATCCTAGGTTCACAAGAAGAGTAGGATGTTTACATTGAAAGTGCTATGTAACCCAAAACAAACTACATCAAATAAAAGCTTATAAATAAATCAATTAATTTTGTGTGGACTATATATGGGAGTGGTGGGAATGTTGATCGACCATTTAAAGGTGAAAGAACAAGCAATAATCAAAATGGCAGAGTGAATACAAAAATATCTAATTTAAGTTGGCAAATGGAATGCTATGAAAATTTATAGCAAACAGGAAGATTGTTGCTTACATTAAGAAATTTACACAAATAGTATGTAGATAGAAACAATGTGTGCCCTTCAGATAAACTCAATCTGCCATCTATCTGCAAATATTTTCTCCATCAACTACAGCTTCACAATCAACATTTTTTTTCAACCATTCATAAATGAGAAATAATGCTAAAGTTAAAGACAAAGAAGAAAGACTAAATTTTATATATTTCATCCAATCACACTAAATACTACATATACATAATCCGTCTACAAACCATAGTTTCAATTCCACCCCCACCTCAAAATCCACATGCTAAATAAGGGCTTTAGTCTCTTTTACATCCTATTATGCAAATAATCAAATAAAATTAATTTAAAAAATTTAAAATGAAATGCAATGCTAAATGGGAATCGGGAGGGCTGAAAAAAAGTACGTGGACAATTTTCAGCAACCACATTTAAATGAACTTAACACCTATTGTTTCTCGAACATACTTTTCAAATGAATTCCCTCCCCTGAACTCCCAATCTAATCCAACACAAAAAAGAATCCTAGATTGAATTACGAATTTATCTGAGTCTCGGTATGCAAAATATGTTGAGGAATTGTAGATTTAGGATTAGTTCTCGCTTTGAAGGATCCTTGAGACACCTCTCGTTATGTCGATCTACCGCATCGAAATGGTCACCACCTTCGAATAACCTATAAATATTTTCTGAAATGAGGTTTTGAGCAGGGATTAAAGGGTTTAGCTTTAGGATACATTCTCTGATTACTCTTTTCAGTGTCATGGTTGAAGTCAAAACATGTGCGGACATCTTCATTAGTGACAGTGTTAGAACATAGTTTCTATTACAAGTTCCTTCTCTGTATGTGAAGTGATCAAGAAGTCATCCTATTTATGACAATTGATTTTTTTATTTTAGTGAATCAGAAAGCTTCCAGTTGTCTTTCTCTTTACTTTATTCAACTTTTTATTTGGTTTAATTCACTTGTGAAAACACATATGTTCAAGTTGTGTCGTAAGTATTCAAATCATCTGAATCTTTTCCATTTGTCGCATCATCTGATGCATATAATAGCATATAATTCTGTATGTGGTAAGAGTTAATTAAGTATATATAGATTAAAATAAATGCTATTATCAACATGAAATAAACATAAGAAAATTTTGATGAGAAGTTTTTTTTATGAAGATTTAAAGGTCGACTTTGTGTTTTAGAGATTATTGATTTATATTTTTTTAAAGTTCTGGTTCAGTGAAAACTGTGGTTTGATTTCATAATGTACTAAAATATCTTGTTTGATTTCAGAATCATGCATTGGAATTAAGTAATTTGTTATACAAAAACATCAGGGAGGCAAGTGCTTGAAGTGTATCTATGAAATTTGATTGCAAGCGTAGTTGACAATGTTATGGTATGGTGTTGGAGAACATAAGTTTAGTATGTCAAACTATTCAAGAAGAGAAAGTGCACAATTTCTGCAATGATGTAGGCCAATTGAAGAATTTTAATCGCTTTTTAGAGATCTAATGGTTGAAAGTTAACCCTAACAATAACATCAATATTAAAATGTAAACTCGAAAGAACTATGATTGTTTTACTTCACACTCTTGGATCAAAGTAGTCTATGAATAGAGAAGAACAATACAAACTTGGTTCGGACCAAAGAAGTAATCACTAAAAAAAAATATTATCAAAACTGGAATCTTTTCTGTCCGTGGGATCCCACTAGAACACCTAAACAATGTCTAATTATGAAAATAGTTTATGTCAATTTAATGTCATATAGATAGAAGAAAACATGCCTTTAAAATCAAGTGAAAATAGTGTCAAATTTTAATGTACTTGACCAAAAGTAACTCATTTCCACATGCCTATCCGTTGCACTAAAAATTAAGAAAGGGAAACAAAAAGATAATCTTTTTAAATAAATTTGCTGATTTTCAAAGCCTGCTCAATCTACATCTATCAAATCGAAAAAAGCTAGGATTTTTATATCACCTTGAGGAGACAAGATAGTCTCTTTGTGGAAGCAAGACTTATGAGAGGGATCCATTGAGAAGGAGATGGCCAGAAAAGGGAGAGATGATGGATTTGTAAATTTTTACTATGAAAGGCCCTTCAATAGTAGACATGAAATAGTCCAGGATATGACATCATATTATCAATGAAAAAAACTACTACTATCCACAATCAGTCTCAAATTCCAACTAAACACTCATAAAAATCACAACTTTATCCCAAAAAAGAAAAAAATATTACAACCTAACAGATGGGGTTTCTCCATCTGGGTTTCCTTCTGCGCCATAGCCCGAATCGAAAGCCTCGCAGATGGGATGGAGGAGTTGAATGAAATTCTAGTGTTCTGAACATAGCCAACAAAATTACACTGGTTATCAGAAACATCAACAAGAACAAGGAAGAAGAAGAGGAATGAGAGGGGGTTACCAGAAGTCAAGAGTAGCGGTATCATCGGTGAGAATGGAGGAGAAAGGTAGCAGCAACTTTGGTAGTGGTGATGGTGGCTATGGAGTTTAAGAGCAAAACGAACATTTTTTTTTGTTAGATATTTATGTATGGAGAGTAAATGGGCCTGGTTGGAGTGGAGTGGGCCTAATTAGGTGTTAGGCTCGGCCAACTAATGAATATATGAAAATTTCTATATATAATCAATAATAGCCTCTAATCAATTTGACCAACAAAATAAAGCGAATGGTTAAGATTGGCTTTGGACAAATTTTTTCTTCTTATTCTTGCTTTTATAATAGAAAATAGATGTATAATGTGCATTAGGGTTTTGTTCAGATATAACGGCTTAGGGGGGGGGGGGGTGAACGGGTTGGTTTAACGGGTACACAAGGTTTCGGGTGGCATAGGTAAATGGGTATGGCTTGGGTAATTAGGTATAGGTTGTTAGGTTGTTATATATAATGGGTTTAGAGTTAGGTGTTGTGTATCAATTTAAGAACAAATGGGTTAAAGGATTTTAGGGTAGGATTTGAATTAGAATAGGATTTAAATGGGGTATTAAAGGATAAAAACAAATGATTATAAAATAATTAGGAACCCAAAAATCAAGATAGCACCAAAATGAATATTAATTAAAATAGGACAAGAACAGAATAATTAGGATTGAACAAATAAGAAATTTGGGATCAAAAAATAAAGTTCGATCAATCAAGAAGGAAAGAATAGACAGATAGAAAAAATCAAGAACTCAAATGAGACGAGGAATCAACCAAATGAATATAGAAAAAGATCCAAAATACGGTCCAAAAGAGATACAACGGAATCAAATACAAGGGAAAAAAAATACAATCAAAATACACAAAATGAAAAACAGGGGTTACAATCCTACCCACCTAACAAGAAGAATTTCGTCCTCGAAATTCAAACAAGAAGATACATAGGGTAACCCCAAAAGAAAAAAAGAGAACAAAACAAAAATTACTCAAACAAATGAGAAAACTTCTGCTGAATCTCCTCCTCCAGGTCCTAAGTCGACTCACCGGGCGAGTGAGGATTCCAAGAAACACGAACCAGCTTGATGACTTTGTTCTTAAGCATTTTCTCCCACCGACCATGATAGCAACTGGTAGAATCTTACAAGTCAAATCTGGCCGAACGGTCAACTCAGAATAGTCGATCACGTGGCTCTCGTCTCGGATATATCTCCTAAGTTGTGAGACATGGAAATCATCGTACACTCCTGATAAAGCTGGCGGCAATGCAAGACGATAGGCCACCTTGCCTACTCGCTCCACAATATCAAACAGTCCAATAAACCTAGGGCTGAGCTTGCCCCGCCACCAAACCGAATGACACCGCGCCAAGGCGATACCTTCAGGAAAATATGGTCACCCACCTCAAACTCCAAAGCTCTCTGATGGACATCGGGCCATCGCCTCTGCCTATCCTGAGTTGCCTGCAAATGCTTTCTGATCTGAACCACCGCATCAACTATCCTGGTGATCAACTCTGGACCCAACAACTTTCTCTCACCAATGTCATCCCAGCACACTGGTGATCTGCACTTCCGCCCATAGAGTGCCTCGAACGGTGCAGTTTTAATACTGGCTTGAAAGCTGTTATTGTAAGAGAACTCTATGAGATGCAAATGTTCCTCCCATGATCCACCAAACTGAAGCATACAGGACCTCAACATGTCCTCAAGAATCTGGATGGTCCTCTCTGACTGTCCATCAGTCTGGGGATGGAAAGTTGTACTGTACTTTAATTTACTCCCCAAACTATTCTGAAGACTCCCAAAATTGATATCTGAATCTCGTATCCCTGTCAGATAAATACTAACTGGAACCCCCATGAAGTCTAACAATCTCTTGCATGTATCTCTCAGCTAGGCTCTCAGTAGACTGTCCGACACAAAAAGGAATGAAGTGAGCACTCTTCGTCAAACTGTCGACAATCACCCAAATAGCATTATGACCCTTAGGACTCATCGGCAAAGCGGTCACAAAATCCATAGTGATATGTTCTCACTTCCACTCCGAAATAGGAAGTGGTTGAAGAAGTCCAGTGGTTCTCTGATGCTCTGCCTTAACCTGCTGGCAGATCAAACACTGAGCAACAAACCGAGCCACAGCCCCCTTCATACCATGCCACTAGAAATGAAGCTTCAAATCCCGATACATCTTAGTACCACCAGGATGGATAGAATAGGAAGACTAGTGGGCTTCCTCAATCAACCTCTGACGAACTTCACCCCTCAAAACACATAACCTGAACCCAAAACAAAGTGATCCATCAGCATGAATAACCATGTCCGTTCTAGACACAGACTCAACCTCAGCTCGAAAACCCTACAACTGTGCATCACCAGCCTGCGCCTCTTTAATCTGATCAACAAGAGACGACTGAAGCTGGATCGCCAAACAACTCCGACCAGAACTCGGCAACAAAGTCTCCAACTCCAACCTCCGCATCTGCTCAATCAGATCCTTCTACTGAGTCAGGAACATAACTGCCGATCTCCTGCTCAAAGCATTTGGCACCAAGTTTACTTTACCAGGGTGGTAATGCAAACTGATGTCATAATCGGTCATAAGTTCCAACCAATGCCTTTGCCTCATTTTCAACTCCTTCTGGGTGAAAATGTACTTGAGACTTTTGTGGTTTGTAAAGATCTCCACTCAGTTTCTAAGTAAATAATGTCTCCACAGCTTCAAAGTATAGATCACTGCCGCTAACTCCAAGTCATGAGTCGGATAGTTCTTCTCATGCGGCCTCAACTGCCTCGATGCATATGCAACGACTCGTCCCTTTTGCATCAGAACTGCTCCAAGATCCTTACCAGAAGCATCACAGTGAATTACAAATCCACTTGAACCATCTGGAATAGTCAACACAGGCGCTGACGTCAATCTGTTCTTTAACTCAACAAAAGCCACACCACACTCATCAGACCAACAGAACTTCTGATCCTTCTCAGTCAGCTTAGTTAACGGTCCTGCTATCTTCGAAAAATCTTGGACGAATTTTCGATAATAGCCAGCTAAACCAAGAAAACTCCTGACCTTGGAAACCGACTTGGGAACAGGCCAATCCTTCACAGCCTTAACCTAGGCCGGATCCGCAGAAATACCATCGCCCGAGATAATGTGCCTCAAGAATGAAACCATTTCGAGCCAAAACTCACACTTACTGAGTTTTCTATAGAGCTGATTCTCTCTCAAAGTCTGCAGAACCACTCTAAGATGCTTAGCATGATCTTCCTAATTTCGAGAATACACCAAAATATCATCAATGAAGACCACCATAAATCTATCAAAGAACTGAGAAAAGACCCGGTTCATAAGACTCATGAATATAGCAGGCACGTTCGTAACCCCGAACGGCATCATAAGATACTCATAGTGGCCATATCTAGTCCTAAATGCAGTCTTCTGTACATCAGTTGCCTTCACTTTGACTTAATGCTACCCAGAACGAAGATCCAACTTCGAGAAAACATCAACTCCACTCAATTGATCAAATAAATCATCGATCCTTGGTAACGGATATCGGTTCTTCACAGTAACACTGTTTAGCTCCCGATAATCCACTCACAGTCGACGACTACCATCCTTCTTGTTGACAAAAAGGACTGGAGCACCATAAAGCGAAACACTGGGTCTGATGAACCCCAAATCAAGTAACTTCTGAATCTACACCTTAAGCTCTGCTAACTCAACCGGTGCCATCCTGTAGGGACTCTTCGATATAGGCACCGTACCCGGTTGAACTTCAATACCGAACTCTACATCCCTATCAGGGGGTAAGCCAGGCAATTCCTCTGAAAAAACATCCAGAAAATCCCAAACTACTAGAGGTGCAGCCTCATTGCCTGAATGCAATTCCATCGCACAAACCTCCTGATCAACTGTAGTTCGGCCAAGACACATCTCCCTGGCATGGAACTCAAACTCTACACGATCTGGAATCCAGAATACAACTTTTTTGGTACGGCAATCAATAATGGCATGGGTTTCACCCAACCAATCCATACCTAGAATGACGTCGAATCCTGAATTTTCGATTACAATCAGATTGGCTTTGAAATCTGCGCTACCAATAATCACGGAACACTGCCTGCACTCCCGGAAACAAATGACAACTCCACCACCTGTCACAATGTACCAAGCCTCCGACATGTTGCTGCACTCCAACTGATGGCAAGCCACAAATCGAAAGGAGACAAAAGAATGGGTTGCCCCAGAATCAAAAAGTACATGAGAAGGAAAAGAGCAAACAAGGACGATCCCTAAGACAGAATCAAAAGAGACAAGGAAGAGAATGGTTGAACAGGGGTGAGGAAAAACAAAATGCAGAAAGATAAAAAGAAGGAAATAAAGCAAAAGGAAATGAAGAAACAAAAGAGGAACAACAAAATAACAAAAACTATAAAAGAAAAATATACCTGCAACCACACCCTCAGCTGACTCAGTATCAGCAGCAGTCAGGTTGAAAGCCTCACCTTTCCTGAGAGCAGCGGTCCTCTGACCGACAATCTGGCACTGTGGAGAAAGCGGTGGCCTGACTGGACCACGAGCTGGGGCAACTGGCTGAATTGGACTCCTAACTGGAAGAGCCAACTGTAGGCAGTCCCACACTAAATGGTCAGCAGCACCACATCCAAAACAGCGACGATTGGCACGTCGGAAATCCTTGCACTCATGCCCAGGAATTCGGCAAAAGTCGCAAAAACCAACCTTCGGTGGACCCGCAGCAGAGTAAGGAGCTGCCCTGACCGGAAGGACAGGGAGAGACCTCCGAATAGGCCCACCAAAAGGCATAACAACCGAGTGTGGAACAGTTCGCTGAGAAGGAGCCAATCCACCACGAGCCTGCTTCTGAGCTCGAGCTGCCTCGAGAGCCTCAGCATAAGTAAGCAAGCAGAGAGAGAAAAGTTGCACCTTGATGTCTCGCTCAAGCCCCAAAATGAACCTACGAGCCCTATCATCTTCGTTCGCCATAGGAATGGCTGCAAAGCGGCTAAGTCAAGTAAATTCAGCTGCGTACTCGTCCACAGACCTGGAGCTCTATTTCAAGAAAGTCTCATGTTACAATATTGCATGGACAATATGTAACAAAATTCTATAATAGAAATAACGACCAACCTGTTTTAGGGCTAAGAAATGTTGCTCTATCACGACTCTAGTGCTACTAGGAAAGAACTTCTCCAAGAAACTCCTAGTGAAAGTGGCCCAAGTGATCGGTCGCTCGAGCCTTTCGGACTCGGACCTCCACCAAATATGAGCTAAATCTACCAACTGGTTGGCCACCACATCCACTATATCTGCATCTGCCACTCTAGCTGCCAAGAGTAGTTGCTCTGTCCGAATCAACCACTTTTCTGCCTCCAAAGGCATCTCAGTGCTTGAAAACCTGTCAGAATGCAACCTCATGAAGTCGGTGATTGTACCCGGGCAGGGAGAAAAAACTGCCTGCATAGGCACAGCAGGCAGAGAAACCCGAGCAGCTTCCAAAGCAGCCATCACCAAGTCACTCTGGTTCTGCTGCATGTTAATCAGTCGTTCCAACACAGTATTGACAGCCTCAAACCCTGGATGCTCATCCTGAAGACGAGAAGTAGAATCTCTATGAGCCATAGTCTGCACAAAATCAAAAATAATTAGCATCCAGATCAAAGTTAATTTATAATTCATTTATGTATGCACGGTTGGTGCAATGTTGAGCCAATCCCAGATCGAGCCAAGCTTGTCTAATATATTAGGTAACTAATACATTAGCCAAGTCTGGTGCTCTGATACCACTAAAAACCTTGTCATGCCTTGCTTCCTAAAAGAGAATACGGAATATGGATACGTGACTAAGCCCAGCGAATGATTTTTATCATCCATAAGCTATTCGGAATCGTTACAACATCTCACAAGAATAATCAGAGTCAGAAGCAAAAGAATCAACCAAGCACCAGATGAATCAAAATACCAACAAGAATATTTAAAACAAAATATATTAATCTCAAATAATCTAGATATGAATAAGTCAATATCCTGTGTCACATTGCCCAAATACAAATAAATCCAAGTAATCAAGTACAATTGTTTAAAACAAGCAACAAGAAATAGTATTGGCAAAATCCAGCAATAATATCTCATATCGCCAACTCCATCTGGCAGCTGATCATCCTGGAATGCAATTAAATAAATTGCAGGAATAAGAAAAAGAAAACAAACTCCCGTCAATGCAAGTTATGGGCCCCTTGTAGTGCAGGATACAAGTACATGGGAAAAAAGATAACTAATAATAATAGGCATGATAATAAAATATAACAATTAGCATGGCAAGATGAACAAGTGTAAGTACCATGCATCAAGTGTCAAGTAAACAGGCATCATGTAAACAAGTAACGAGTATCAAGTGTCATGTATCATGTATTCAAGTATCAAGTAAGCATGTATCATGTTCAAGTGTCATGTATCAAGTCTTGTAGTTATTACTATCTAGGTTGCACTTCATGCATCCTGATTTTTACTACATGGTTGTTACATCAAACAGTTTCGCTTTAGATTTTATAGTGGACCATAGAGGACAGTGTACTCAGGAACAAGTATCAAGTAATCGAACTCCAAGCTCCAAGTATCATGTATCATGTATCACGTGTCAAGTTGTGCAAGTGGCAAGTAATCACGTGTCTTGTGTGCAAGTATCAAGTAATTACGTGTCAAGTATTATGTATCAAGTCATCACATTGGATCTGTGGATCCCCTTCCAAGTACACGTTTCTGTATTATCCACTATTAGATCTTTCCCTTAAAATCCTGGCTTGGTTATTTATTATTATTATCAAACAGGAATGTGCGTGTACAAAACATGGCAAGAATAACATGGCATGATTAAGTAACAAGTACAGGATGAAGAATAAACATGCACAGGCGAAATACAACACATCAAAGATTAGAACAACAAGAATTCTAGTTCGTGACAGCAAGATTGTACTGCACTAAAACATGGATTCCCGTTGTTACAAAAATACAAATCTGAATTCGTCAATGAATCTGGAAAATAGACTCCTGGCCGAATCCAGCAAGTATATATAAGTCATATGGTATTTCACAAAAACATGAGTCAAAACTGGATTGAAACCAGAAAATATGTTCAGCCAGAAATCAAAAGATCGTATTCAATGTCAAGAAAATAGCATGAAAACTCATTAAATAAATCCACGAAAAATCTAGGGTATTCCCCTACATGTGTAGTAACAGAAAATAAAGTTTCATAATTTTTCAAAATAAATAGAGTAGTCAAGTAAAATCAGAAAATATCAAGATACAATAGTTTTATAAATCTGAAATCATAAACACTGTAGTACGAAAAACAGCAATATCTCACAAACCATAAATCGAATCCAAATCCTCTAAAAGGGTAATAAAATAGATACAGTAGGCTAAATTTCATATTCAGAACTATTTTACAAATGGCAAGGAGAATTCAGTCGAAAATCAGGTTCTTTACTGAATAGTATGAAAAATCTGCGAGAATAGTAGTTGTTTGGAAACATAGAACGGCTTGTAAAACTCATCAAATAATTCCACAAAAAATCTGGGTTAATTCCAATCAGGTCTAGAAGTACTGAGCAAAATTTTAGATCAAAATAATAATTTTAACATCACAATAAAAATATATAACTTTTCAGTATTCATAGAAAACAAAATTTGGAAATCTTTCGACACCACTGTAGTAAAATGGACATAACTCACAACTCGTAAAACGAAATTGAGATCCGTCAAAAGGGTTAGAAAATAGACAGAATTCTGTACAAATCATGTTCACAAAATATTTTCAAATACTTACATTGATAGAGTCTAAAATACTGATCAAAACGGAAAAGCCAGTAAAACTGAAAAAATCGCATATGCACAAAATCCACTAATTCACATAGAACTCATCCAAAACACAACCAAACACGAAATATAGTGTACTAGATGTCCAAACAACATGGTATAGGGTATTTCATAAGTCCACAACAAGTCAACTATGAATAACACGAATGAGCACAAGATATCATATGAATAACACGCATATATGCAACAAGATGTGGTCAATCCTAGGTTATTTCATGTCATGTATGTCGTGAGGCAACTATGGTCAAATCATCACTATAGAGACAATATCAACAAGGGGATTCATATACCAATTGTCTCTAAAACCCAACTACACTACAGGCGGTATTTAGTACTTGTATTACACAAAGAAAAGAATACAAATTACTTGCCTTAAGCGACGACGAAAATGACACCACACATGAATAACGGGAATGGATTCCCGGCAACGAACTCAACGAACGAGTACGAGTCCACAAACCAAAACGAGCACAACCGACAAACACAACTACGAATTAACATTCCAAGAATGAACGGACGAACCCCACGAGCACACGAACCCAATGAACAAGAACTACGAGTCCCCGAATGCAACTCATGCACAGAAAAGAGGACCACGGAGAGATGGCGGCGGCACGATGGCGAGATGACAGCGAGTCGCGGCTGCTTGCTATTCTGTCGCCGTGAGGAGGGGCAGCATACAGGGCGTCGAGGTGAGGGGATAGCATAGCACGCTTGTGCTGTTGCCGCTGTTACCGAGGAAGCACAGGCGAGGAGGCAACTCTGGTGGTTGCACCGCAGGGTACAGTGGGTTGGGAGAGGGAACGGAAAGGGGGGGTGTCCATACGAGAGAGAGGTGAACGGGAGAGAGATGGGGGATATCGGTAGAACACAGGGAGAGGCGAGTATGGGTTTGCAAGGTGAATAGGGTAAGGCTGAAGACGGCTAGGGGATGAATAAGAATTAGGTTATAAATATATATATATATATATATATATATATATATATATATATATATATATATATATATATATATATATATATATATATATATATATGTATATATATATAGGTATAATGTGTATTAGGGTTTTGTTCAGATATGACGGCTTAGAGGGGTGTGAACGGGTTGGTTTAACGGGTACACAGGGTTTCGGGTAGCATAGGTAAATGGGTATGGCTTGGGTAATTAGGTATAGGTTGTTATATAAAATGGGTTTAGAGTTAGGTGTTGTGTATCAGGTTAAGAACAAATGGGTTAAAGGCATAATCCTAACAAAGGGGTGGTTGTTGCTTACATTATTGTTGCAACTTGCTACTTTTGTGTGTCCATGGTCGGATATTGGGCTTTCGGGAACACCGTCAAAGATGATGTGCTTATTTCTTTGGACAAACATAAATGGTTATCCACAATGGCTAACCTCATGGTGTTCCTTCATGATAAACAAATTGATTTATTTAATTCACTTGATTTTTCTAAGTTCAATGTTAACACTTGTTCCGAGTTTATCTAGGTATTTGCAATGCCATTGTTTGACATGCTTAAGCCATTCCTTGTGATCAAAGAAAAACTAAACCCTGGGTAAAAAATCGTCTTATAGCGTGCAGTATTTACGTTAGTAAGTATCTGAAACCATATTGTTGCCAATTTAAAATTCTTACCTAAGATATAATTTGGCATTTATGTAATGATATACATGTATGACAGGTTGCACGATTTTTGTTGGAGTTGCTTTTCCCTTCTTCGGTGGGCAACTTGGGTTTTTCGGGGATTAGTATTTTGCACAAACTTCATACTTTGTGAGCAATGCTAATTACAGTAATTTCAAAAATTATCTTAGCATTAATGGCATACTAATATCTTAGTACGTTTGCTTAATGTAGATTCCCTGTGTCATGTGGCTCATTGTT